>PVLD010021034.1:0-13330 GCA_004027595.1 Dinomys branickii | reverse complement strand
CATGAGAAAATGTTCCACATCCTTAGTCATTCAAGAAATGCAAATGAAATCAACATCGAGATTTCATCTCACCCCAGTAAGATTGGCTAGTATGAAAAAGTCATCCAGTAACAAATGATGGTGAGGCTGTGGAGAAATAGGGATTCTATTACACTGCTGGTGGGAACGCAGACTGGTGCAACCACTGTGGAGAGCCGTTTGGAGATTTCTCAGCAAACTAGATCTAGAGGTTCCATTCCAACCAGCTATTCCCCTTCTGGGTATTTTCCCAGAAGATCTGAAAACATCATATCACTCTGATATATGTGCACCCATGTTTATTGCAGCGCAATTTGCAATGGCTAAAATGTGGAAGCAACCCAAGTGCCCATCCACAGAAGACTGGATTAAAAAATTGTGGCATTTTTTATAACGGAATATTATTCAGCTATAAAGAAAGACAGTTTTGGGGACTTTGTAGGCAAGTGGTCAAAACTGGAGTGCATACTCATAAGTGAAATAAATCAGCGGTACATGTGCAGGCAACGTATTGTATCACTGGTGTAAGAACCTGAGGGTGGGAATATAAACTAAGAGACATGAAGGAAATCTGTTCAAAAACAAAGAACAGATGCAACGAGGGAAAGGAGAAAAGAAAGAGGCAAAAATGTATGTATGTGTATATGTATATACATATATGCAGGAGGGCTAACATGGTTCTACTACTGTATTATATCACTTAATGCTAAGGAATAATTGATGACAGGTTATTTGATTAATCTTGTATGTCTGTATGTGTTATTCTGAACACACACTTCGAAGATATCAATATGGAAAGCAGCAATATTGTTGGATTTATTTTTATTTTTTTATTTTTATTTATTTATTTATTTATTTATTTTGTCTTTGGTTTTTTGTTTTTGTGTTTTTCTGTTGTTGAGAGGATTAATTGTCTGACCAATTTTGCATGTCTGTGTCTGTGTTCATGTATATACACTTCGAAGATATCAATAGGTAAAGCAACAATCATTGTTGAGTCCATGTCACCTTGTCTGTAAATCAGTTTTGATTGTACTTTTTTTAAGCTAATTTGTGTCTGTTTGTTAATATGTTTTTGTGCTTTTATTTTTTAAAAATAATAAATAAATAAATAATGTGCAATTATTCATATCAGCTTTTTCAATATACCTTTAGGGAAATGGTGAGAAATGTGTGTGTGTGTGTGTGTGTGTGTGTGTGTGTGTGTATAATATATATGTATCCATATAACATAATATCTCAGAAATTGTTAACTGTACATATATAGTATACATGTATATTTCATCACATTCAAATATTTGATTACAAAATCTTTAGGAATTAACTTGAGCGACCTGAGGTCACTGTCAAATTCCTACCAGATGCTACCTAGTTTGGTTTGTTAACTGTTTTACTAGTACACTTTGTCATACATTTTATGTACTACATATGTCATAACCCTTCAGTGTCATCAGCAGCCATATTGACTAGTGGAGCTATTGATGTCTAGAGTGTCAGTGGTAATGATTTTTCAGTTTTGCAAGCTGTGCTGTGATGTAATTTCTTATCAGAGTTCTACAAAGTGAGTCTCTTTGAAAAAAGTAATTATGTGGCCACACTTATAAGTTCTAAAACATTTTTAGATGACATCACAGTTTGAAATTTTATAAAATCAATTATTAATGCAATTTCAGAGCTAAACAAACTGAAAATTTATCTAAATCACATGCACAGGCATAGCCTAGTTTCTACCAGGGTGACTAAAGATCACAGGACACAAATGGTCACCATACATGAATCAGTGTTATATTTATTTTTTTCAAACAATTCAACATTATTATCATTGGTGTAATTAGAAAATGCTGCATAAACCTGGGACACTGTACAATTCAGAAAAGAAATAAAATGATTGCACACTGAATAGTGAGCCTTGAAGAAACTTCCGTGTCAACTGTCTGAGCTGATATATCATAGTATGCAAATCACAACATTGCTCTTACAAGTGTGATTGCTATGTGTTCACTAGTTGTTCATGAGAGCTGCAGATAACACACAATAATCATGCATATTATGTGTGTGTTTTGAGTTCTAATATAGTTATTAGTCATTAGGTCAACCAACACAAACCTGTGGACAATATAAACAGAAAGAGACAGTGTTGGCCTTTTCCATTTTATGCAATGAACAATTTAGGTACATTCCTCTTTCTCAAACCCCACCTGGGAATTAATTGCTACATAAGCATTGGTCCTGTATGTGTGTGTGTGTGTGTGTGTGTGTGTGGTGTGCTGGCTTAGTCACATTCTTGTTTTTGGCACACAGTGTCAAACACCCACACCTTCCGGGAGAAACCATTTATTTTGGCTCACATTTTGCAAGTTCTGTTCCTCCCGTGTCTGCTAGGCTCAGGCTGCGGCAGCACGGTGGGCGGTAGGAGCGAAGCTGCTCTTGAAATGGTGCGCAGGAAGCAGAGAGTGGAGCAGGAGCTGGGCAGGAGATGAACTTCTCGGGCCAGGTTCCAGTTTTCCACCTCTTCAGACAGGCCCCACCCCCACTTCGGATTTGGCTCATGATTTATCTGGGGACTGATCCACTGATGGTCACACTGTTGCCATGACGCTGTCACTTCTGCATGCTCCCTTCTGCAGGCGTGAGGCACTGGAGGGACTTCCAGATAGAAAACACCTGTTTACTGCATTTGCGCGTTGTCCCCTGCCCACCCTGCTTTCAGTGAAGACGAGAAACTCATCAAGATTGCATTAGTGCAATCAGGATATTTTGGTGCTCTGCACAGTAAGTGTAAATGGTGTTCGATGTCCTTCTGTATTATACCGTTGTTCTCCATGACGATCACAGTACTACCCATGTACCCTTTGGAGGATAAAACTGAGGGGCGTTCCCAACCCCCTATCTGATTGCTGGTGACTGTCCACGAGTTGCCCTCAGGAAGTTCATGCATTTCTGTTACCGAATGGCTTTCTGACGACTCTACCATGCTGGTGATACCTTGTTATGGAGACTGCAGCTTGGCTCAGTTCCAAATTCCTTCTGCAGTCATTTCCCTCTCAGGACTGTCTCCGTCTTGAGGGACATTATAGTCCCCTCAATTTACATCTTGTTTATCATTAGCTTCTCTTTAACTCTTCTCTTATTGAGAAAATAAAGGTAAAATGCATAGAACATATAATTCTTACGTGTGAGCATCACACTACTAGATCGCTGTCTACATTCATCTTCACAGATAAAAGACTTTCGCTCCTTAAGGAATTAGTGTCTAATCTCTTTTCCCTCTGTAAGAAACATTAATTTAAGAAATATTAATGTCTTTTATCTCCATAACTTTGCCTTTCCTAGATGTTCTTAAATGGATAATATAATAAACCACTTTTTGCATGTATTTTCTTTCATTTGCATTAATCTTTTTGAGGCTCATTCACAGGTCGCATTTATTGAATAGTTAAACCTCTCTAGTACATGAAGCAGACTGACCCCCATCCCTAGATCCCTGTTCAGAATGTGAGCTTTGTGCAGCTATGTGAATTCTATATATTACGTGAATTCTATATGTCATGTGACCAAAGGTACACAGTGGTTTGTATTTTCCTTCATAATGACACTTTTAAATGACTAGAAAATCCTTAAGTTTTATTCATAAGACTTAATCAAGGCAGAAAAAATATAAGTTTAAAGCTTTCCAGGTACCCATAGTAACATAACAACATGGGTGCACACACACAGAGAATAAATGCAAATTTGTCCTGGAGTTTATGCCACAAAAACTGACTCATCATTCAAGCTTTCAATGTAGCTCTCTCATGCTACTTGTTTCTGACTCCGTTTGGATAGGGCTCGCTTGCTGGCTTGGAAAATCACGGCTGAGAGCCATGTGCGGTTTTGCAGAGGCATTCTCAATAGCAGTATGTAAATAGCAACGGGCCACACCCAGACTAAAAGAAATCTGTCATCCTGCATTTGGATTGGAAGCCTGGCAGGAGATGCGGCTGTACTGTGCAGCCCTGGGGAAGCCTTTCTGGATGTAGTCCCACTTTCTAAGGTGTATTTTCCCGGTGTGGGAAGGATTGCAGCATGAATAGACACTTGCAAAGTCCTTCAAGGCTACTGATGACTCAAATGTATGATCACCTCCCTACACATCCTGTGTCTTTATGTAGTGACCATAATTTTATTGAAAAGCAAGTGAATAAATGTGTATAAAAATGAGAACAACTGAGAAACATGAAGAAAACCATGTACGCAAATATAATTTTTTTTTCTTCTTGAGACTTATGGGATATCAGACAGGGACAATATTTCCCTGTAAACAGGGAATAACTTCAACTGAAGTGACTAAAATGTTATTTGCTTGGTGAAGAATTTGCTTAGTCATACACTGCAGCTTCTCTTCCTGTTTTATTGACATCCTGTGGGTGATAGCACCAATACAAAGATTAACTTTTTTCTAGAGGAGGAATTAGTGAAATCTGATCCAAACTGAGTAATTGTAACACTCTCCCCACATTACGCTGAAGACATTGATGCAGTTGCTCTGCCCAGAACTTTGCTATCGTTATCCTTTACTCGGGACCATACTGGGAGGAATGAAAAATTCTCTCTGTCCAAAACCCTGCAAGTTATTTTTGGGATAAAGTAATTTTTTTCCATCAGGAGATTCACTGTCTCCAAGGAGTACAACTCTCTTAAATGTACCCATTATTAGGCAGGACCTAAATTTACCTTCATGGTCACACCGCTGCTTGTAATCTGGGACTGTATTTCCTAAATACTTATTTCTGGGTGGGAAATTAGTGCTGTGAGATTAGGAATGTGAGCTTTTCTCTTTACTCAAGCTTCAGCCTAGGAGCTGTGTTAATCTGTAAAGAAAGAAAAAACCTACAAATGGCAGTTTTTCAAAAGTGGACAAGTAACCTTAGGAGTCATCAGGATCATAGCACGCACTAACACTAACATGATGGAAAACATTCAATGTTTTTAAAACAAACAGAGGATTCACTCTCATTGTGTGGCACTTTCAGGCATCACACACACACACACACACACACTCATATTCATATGTGGCTAAATCTGATTACCTTCAGAGATAAATAAATTCGTAGGCCTACCCAAAGAAACGAACAGGAGTGTTCACAATAACGTTATTGGTAAGAAGAAAAGGGAAGACAACTAAATGTACAATCATGAACATTAGAGAGGATGATTGTTGATATTATTGCTGAAGCAATTTTGTACAACAATAACATTTACTACAACTGCATGCAGGGGCTTCACATGGTTTGCCATAGGATTATGTGATTGGAAATAAGATTCAAGAATCAAGTGTTGGTCTAATATCTGTTTCTGTCCAGGGTGAACAGGTCCCAAAAATGAGGTACCCGCAGATGAATAAAAAGGTAAGAAGCAAAAGAAATACACGAGAGACAATGTCTGGAGTCAGGGGGTTACAGTTCTCCTGACTGTAGCCCCGAATCACCTTTTCCATCACCTTTTGAGATAAAACAATAGAGGCACCTGCGCCACCGGGTGGATAGTAACCATTTTAGCAAGAGCAATACAACTCAAATACCATAGGCCTGAGACCTGACTAGATAGCTATCCTGTCACCATTTCTTTTCTACACAACACAGCAAAACATTTAGTGTGGAGCCAGGGCTTATAAAGCTTTTGTTTGACTTCCTCCAGAACACAACAACCTAGGTCCGGTTATACCTAAGGCAATACATTGAAAGATTAACTAAAGAATGCCCTTCTCCACAATCAAGTAATTAGATATATGCTGAGCAAGGTCATTTTGATTTAAAGGTTATTGAAAATTGTCCAGGGAATTAATGCACTCAAACATACAATTTTCCCATCCAGGATTTTCTAAATATTCTTTTCTGTAGTGCTAAAAAGTGATCAAGAGATCGATAAGAATTTTTATCTTTTACCTTAGTCACAAAATAGAAAATTTCAATCAGAAAAGATTTATGCTACTATTTCCCTTGTTGCCAGAAGAGTTTTAGTACTGTAGCAGAAATTTAGATAATTTTCTTTAGGAAAATCAAGCTGCGCTTCAATTCACAAGGTCACGGGCTTCTGTCACTGGTGCAGAACAGCTGACGCCCTCATTCTAAAGAAGGGCAGCTCAGTTTGGCTGTGAGCTCAGTCCACGAGGGGCCGGCACCATTCTTGTTCTCCACCCCTCTTTCAAGAGTATTTCAAGCTAAGCACGGTAGTGCATGGCTGTGATCCTTGCATTCTCGAGTCTGAGACAGGAAGATTTCAGTTCAAGTTCAACTGGGACTACAGAGTGCATTGAAGGCCTTCCTGAATTACATAGGAAGACACTGTCTCAAAAAATAAATGTATGTATTTCCTGTTTGTATCGGACATACCTTGAGTCTATCATGCTCGTGTCCTGCAATTTTCAATAGCATATACAGTGATAGTTGACGAAATTTTAAAAACATCAATGGTTTTACCTTTTTTATTTTTGATACTGGGACTCGAACTCAGGACCTTGCACTTGCCAGGCAGGCGCTGTGCTGCTGAGCTACATCTATCCTGCCCATCGGTGATTAATTACCAAAAAATTACTTTTACTTCCTAAACAGAGAGAAAGCTGTAGGATGAGTGTTGAAAGTTTTTAACAAGGATGAATCTGTCACCTTCCTGAAGGTCAAAGATATAACTTGAGTGTGAAATCCGTATTTTTTCAAGGTATTTACATTTCTGAGGAGTATTAATAGGAACAAGCGTTCCTCACAAACGTATCTTGTCCCATCACTAACTCAAGGTGTCAGTCTTTAAATCTTTCGTAAAGTAAATTTTACTGCGTACGCATGAGGTACACAGCGTGACGGTAGGAAGCGCACGCAGACAGTGACGTGCTTACTGTGGCGACGCAAGGTAAGAGGAGTGTGAGCAGCTCACATCGCGTCTCAGTTTATCAGTTCTGCATATTTGCTTCTGAGATCATTCACAATCTTTAGCATAAAAGTATTTTCCGTTGCACAAATCTAGTTCAACCTTTTATATTAGGAAACGGTCAACCGAACTTGATGGTTTCTGAATAACTGAAAGACTAAGGTCTAAACAGCTGAGTAACTGCATCTCGAAGGAGCCTCACTTGTCTTCCACAGCTGTCGTCACTCAGAGAACGGCAGCTTCAGACACGCGTGAAGACGTTAATTCCTTCAACGCTCTCGTTATTCCTTCTCTCTCATCTGTCTTCATTTGGGGGGGGGGGTCAGAAATGGAACTCAGGACCTCGTGCTGCCAGGAAGGCCTCGTGCCCCTGAGCTGTACCCCCGGCCCTCAGCTCTCTTGCTGCCCCATATCCTTGATCAGACAATCATCACACCTTAATAATGTGCTTATTAGACACATCACAAAATTTGCGTGTGTCCTTTTTTATCTTTAAGCGGGAATACTAGCATGCTGTAGCTATAGGTCAGCTTTAGGTTTGTATTTTCTGTATAAGCAGAATTGTGCAGTATGCACTGCAAGCTACCAGGTTTTATCTAAAGCATGGTACAGTTGTGAATGTAAGAAAAATACTTTACCATGAGTCGCATTGTGAAAAGTCATTTCAGAATACCCTCCCCACACACCATGAACACACTCCATTGTCCTTGCCCCCTTCTCACTTAATTCTGAGGGCCTCTCTTGTGCATCTGTCCCAGATTTCTCCATTTGCCAACTTGTGGTGGCCTCGATGTCCTGAATTGATTCAAAGCGATTATGTTGCCTACTTCTGGCCTGGGGAAGATACTGACCTATATTGCCAGCATTTGGACAGTCTTGCCAAGAGGACTGCTAATTAAGCTCAGATGTAGCAGCTAAGCCACTTGGTGATCCCCTTTCTCCAAATTAAAAAAAAATTTAGGGGTATAGCTGGGTGTGAAGACCTTTGGAGTGAGTTGAAGAAAGAAAAAGAAAGAAAAAAGGAAGAAAGAAAGAGAGAAAGAAAGAGAAAGAAAGAAAGAAAGAAAGAAAGAAAGAAAGAAAGAAAGAAAGAAAGAAAGGAGAAAGAAAGAGAGAGAGTAAACAGCGAGAAAAAAAGTGATATTTTAAAAAGGAAATGAATCATAAATGCAAAGCAAATGATGAGCAAATCTTTCAAAATACATGCCTGACAAAGGATTGGTTTTTGAGATCATATAACAAACAAGAAGATAAACAAGCCCCTTCTCAAAGAATGGCTGAAATACTGGTGCAGACCCTTAACAGAAGAATATATGCAAATAATTAATAAATGCAGTAAGATGTGTTAAAATGTTATTATAGATAAAAGTCATATAAAAATGTTACTCTTGCCATGCTTTCATTACAATGGCTAAAATTAATACTTAAGTGATACATCAGGTATTGGTAACAAGGTGGGGGAAATGAAATGCTCATTTCAACTAAAGTAGAAGGGAAATTGACCCTGAAAAGAGTTTGGCAATGTCTTGTTAAGTTGTAGAAAGATTTTCCATAGAACTAATAACTTGTTTTCTAGGTGTTTGCCTCAAAATGAAATTAAGTATTTTAAGAGAAAGTTCTGTATTTGAACAATGTCATCTTTCTCCTCCTCCAGCACCCCTCCTAAAACTATCCCTCTGCTCTCTATTGCTGTGAGTTGAATTATTGCATTGATTTTCAGAGTCTCTGTTTAAGTGTGATCATGCAGTATTTGTCTTTCTGTGTCTGTTTTACTTCGCTAACAGAATGTCTTTCATATGTTTCCGGATGACTGTTCTCCTGCAAGTTATAATGAGAAAGTCATAGCTATCTGAAACAGTTTTATATTGGTTGGAGTGGATTGACAACTAGTAGTCAACTTATCACCCCCAGCTGAACTAAGTAAGCGTGGTGCTGGTTGTGGGAGGCCCACCTGGGAACTGTTGCCATAAGAGGCAGACCTGGAGAAGAAGTAAGGTTGTCGGGAGCTGGTAGAAGCTGGAAGGAACTGTTGCTTCTCTTGGAGGAACAGGTCATGCTGGATTTCCTGATGAACTTGGCTGCTTTCATCCTCTGAGGAGCTCAGGGCCTTGTTGGCGCTGAAAATGGTGAGCTTTGGGGGAGCTCTGAGTTCACTTTGGGGGAGCTCGGTCCTCACTCTGAGCATCGCTTCCTGGCTCCAAAGGGGAAGAAAGTGCACAGTTCAGTTTCCTGAAGAAGCTTGTCACATTGGCTTTCCTGGTGGGAACCCATCTGTTCTGATCTTTGGAGGAGCTCGGGACCTCACTGTTGCTGCAAGATAGTTGTGGTACCTTTCAGGGGAGCTCTGGTTCTTACTGTGAACTTCACTTTCTGGCTGCAGAGCAGATCTGTCAGTCTGCTAGCACAGATCCTTCATCCTCCTGGCACAGACTTTCTAGCTTCCATCACTGACCTTTGGGCCTTGCCAGCGCAGATCCGTGAAACAGGCCTGCATGAGACATTGCTACAGGCTCTAGGCCTCCACTTGGACTTGTAGGAGGCACTGCTATGAGCTCTAGGTCTTCATCTGGATTCATTCCAGGCATTTCCACGGGATCCAGGCCCTGAGCTACATTTCTTGGTCTATAGTGTGTGGACAGATTTCTTGCACTTTCTTGAATATGATTCCTTGGGTCATCATTATAAATACTCTTATAATATGTGTCCCTATTATACTGTTCCCCTTACAAAATAAGCACCAAACCATGACTTTGGTCAAAGCAGTGAAAAGCCAGCACAGTTTCAAAGGGAGGACAAATGAAACTGGGTCTTGGAGGAAGGGCTTTCTAAAAGTGCGGCCGTTTCTAATTGACCCCGGTTATTATTAGCGTGTTTTGGAATTCTGAAATTTCTCATTACAATTACTTTTATGTTTTTGATTTTGACCTTACAAATAAATAGTTGAGTATGTGTGTTCTCTTTACTTTCATTTTTTCTTTCATATTTTAATTTTTTGCTCTGCAGATACCTAGCTCAGTCATGGAATAAAGCAATACATTAGCAGCATGCACACAGAAACACAACTGCACACAATTCAGTGGGGCCACTGAGGGAACAGGGTGGGTCCTGGTCCTTTGGAAGTCACCCCGTCATCAGGTGTCACAGTAGTGGACCAAGGTTTAAGCCATGTGAGAACTTTCCACTGTCTGTGAGGATGCTTGGAGAATTTAAAAGTTAAATTTTCATGAATTTTCACTTTGATGAAGGACAAATAGAAGCAAAAGCGAAGGACATTTTGTTTAGAAACAAACATGGAACTGTGTTTTAAAGAAATCATTATTCATACACACTTCATAAATGAATTTTTTACACATATAAATTTTTTTTTTTTTTTTTTTTTTTTTTTTTTTTTTTTTTTTTTTTTTTTTGCGGTACTGGGGACCGAACTCAGGACCCTGCGCTTGCTAGGCAAGCGCTTATTCCACTGAGCTATATCCCCAGCCCTACACATATAAATTATACTAACAGAATAAAGTTCACAAGTGACATGAATTTATTTTCTTTTTTCACTATACTCCAGTATAGAAGGTCTTCAATAGTTAACAATTAATACTTGATAAGGAATTGCCTTTCCGAACTCAAAATACAAAGACTGTAAGCACCAATCTTATTCCTAGACTTAGATATAGTAGAGAACATCCTATGTAAATGAGTTAAAAATCAATCTCCATTCATTTCTCCTGAATGTAGAGGACACCAGGAGATGTGGAAGTGATGGGGGATGGGAACGTGCCAAGAGTAACGGTGACTGAAGGCCGTAGGTAAATAAATATGCACAGTATTATTAAGCCAAGAAGCCCAAAGTAGGAACAACATACAAGCCCTTTAATGGATGAGTAGATAAGGAAAATGTATTATACCCATAAAACAACATAGGATTTTTCCACCTAAGAGAAGGAAATTTTGCAAAATGCTGTACTTTGGTTATATATCCATAGCCTGGAAAAAAGACTAACAGAAAAAAACACAGACTGCGGGGGGTATGTTTGTATTAAACTCCAGAACAAATGAACACATAGTGCCAGAAAGCAGCTGGAAGTCACCAAGCACAGGGGAAAATGAGAGGGTGGATTCACTTGGATCCCGTATCTGTTACATTTCAGTTGATGAAAAATGTGCTCTCGGTAGACCCTGGTGCTCTCTGTGCAGCCTTTAGACTGCTACACATGAGAGGAAGGTTCAGTGTGGAGATTTTAGCTCATTTATTATGTCTCCACAAATGTATCTTTGAAAGATAGTAATAGTTTAGTAATTCAGGAAAAAAAGAAGATGTGAACACTTAGAGTACAACGAAGAGCAGAAAAGTTTAGTATTGATTCCCTGAGGGGCTGCGGAGATTTAATTACATTCTGCTTCAGGTAGACAAGGATGAGACAGACAATATTTCAGACCAGAAAACCTGAATCTATTGTACATGTTATATGGTATAAAATTCGTTTATAGTTTCACTCTAATCTGTTTGAGTTTGTAACTCTACTCAGCACTTAATAATCTGAGCTTCAGTGACACCTGCAGTCTTAAGGGAAAACAGTTTCAGAAATAAATTAATTACATGTTTTCACAACAACAAAGCTTAATCAAAGTAGCTTCAGAGAGTCAAATTCCCAAAGCTTCCTGTTATAATAAAATGCTATTACCTAATAATGTTCAGTTACTACAGCAGCACTTACCTCTGGTAAGTTTTTGAGTTTTCCAAAAAAAAATAATGTTAAAAAAGAAATGAAAAAGCATAACTGATTGGAGAAAATTTATAGAGATTTTATGCCCGATTGTTTAGTAAAACACAATGTGAAATCTAATTTTCAAACTGATAACTTCCCCTGAGAAAGAAAAGACTGTTACTGAGCTGTTTAGTATCCAGAAAATGTCCCTTGTCTTAATTTCCTTTAATCTGGGTTCACAGGCAGGTTTTATTCATTTTATCATTTTGTAAGTATGTTCATAAATTTAAGAGATTTTTTTCTTGCCTAATTAAAACATATTTTAAGATAACATTACAAGTACGTACCACATTAGAAATAAGAATATGTGAAGACTGGAGTCCATGCAAACCATATATTAAAGTAACCTAATCAAAGTAATCAAACCAAAAGCCTCCCAAAAATGCATCACTCACATTCCACTTCTCATATTTCAACTAAGAACCAGGCGCACAGGAAGATACGCCACATCGCCATGATCATCCCTATACACAAGGAAGACGAGCCACATGTCTCTAACTCATAATTGTTATTCATCTTGGTTTTAATTTTTAATACACACAAGATGGCTGCATGTAATAGATTTATAAAATGAGACATAGTATTAGGACAACAGTTAAAATATGTTTTTTCTACTTGCAATTTAGCATTTCTTCTGCAGCAATCAGATTAACCTATTAGCTCCAGACTTCCTCTCCATTCAGCAATGGGCAAGTTGAAAAAATCAAAACACATTTTTAGGAAAAAAGCTAATAATATTTTCATGGCACTGCAAATGTTAAAAAAACCAGAGTAGAATAATATAATTCATCTTTATTTGTTTGTGGTTTCATTCTTTTTAACAATAACAAATGATCTTTAGAAACCGTATTAAGCTTTTAGAAGATAGAAATTGTAATTTATTATATGTGAGTAATTACTTTAAGAAACATAGCAAATGCTAAATTGTATTTCTGATAATGTAATTTCCCACCAATTGGAAAATGTAATTTCCCAAAGTTATATTTTTGGCAAGATATACTGAGATTTCAGATCATCAAATACATATTATCTGAAATAAGGGCAGAAAAAGGTCCAGAAGAATTACAGAAGATAGAAGAAGGTTCACATATTATGATTTGTATTTAGATTTCACTCAAAATTTCTCAAGTGCCATCGTGGACTGACTATTTTAGTTTTCTCAAAAGCATCCAGTAGGCTTTGAGTTTGTATAAAAAAAGGACAGAAACAAGAGGGGTTCTGTTTCACAGATATTTCAGTGCTCAGGAGAATTCAAATGTACCTATTTGTCTTTAAGTTCGGAGAAGAACAGGAAGAATGGAGAGGGAAACTGTTCTGCCGCGAATGAATTCATCTTCCTGAGAATTACTGAGAACCCAGACACCAGACTGACCCTTTTCACCATATTTCTCCTCGCGTATCTCATCAGTCTCTTAGCAAACCTCGGAATGATCATTTTAATCAGAGTGGGTCCCCACCTGCACACGCCCATGTATCTCTTCCTCAGCCACCTCTCTTTCTGTGACCTCTGCTATTCCTCGGCGATCGCACCCAAGATGCTGGCGGGCTTCACGGCTGAGAGTAACTCCATCCCTTTCCTGGGCTGCGCTCTGCAGTTCCTGACCTTCTGTGCCTTTGCAGACTCTGAGTGTCTGCTGCTGGCAGTGATG
>PVLD010021033.1:0-32436 GCA_004027595.1 Dinomys branickii | reverse complement strand
GGGAGGGAGCGGGATGCTCCGCTCCTATGCTGCTGGAGCCGCCCTGGCCGAGGGTCTAGGCTGCGCAGCCTGCCTGATGTGCGCGAAATGTGAGACTGCCGGGCGTTGCCGCTGCTAAAAAGCTGATCTCTGTCGGGAGTCGCTGGAAAGCTGCAGCGGCTCGGGAGGCGGGAGGGAACGACCTAGCTGTGCCCCCAGGGCTCTCGGACCCAGCCAAGCCCCCTCCCCGCGCGGAGCGTCTCCGGCTCCCAGCGTCTGGGGCTTTCCCGTGTCTCGCCACGGCAGTTTGGGCTGCCCTACCGCATCTCCCCCGGCAGCTCAGAGAAACACGTTCAGTTTGATCTTCCCAGCCGAGGTCCCGGCATTCACGCTCGCCAAGTCTGTCTTGAGCTGGTGGTGTTTATCAAGGAGGATCGCTCCTTTGCTGCTCACCTGGTCGCCATCTTCCCGGAAGTCTTATAGATGTCATATCTAAGACAATGTGTAATACAAGATCACAAAGATTTATGCCTATGTTTGTTTCTGAGAATTTTATATTTTAACAATTGAATTTAAGCTTATGACATATTTTAGTTGATTTTTGCATATAGTTTGATATAAAAGTCTGTCTTCACTTTACATAGGTATCCAAATATCCTAGTATTAGTTGAAGATGATTATTTCTATACTGAGTAGTCTTAGAAAGCTTGCTGAAAATCAGTGGATCATAAATGTATGTTTTCTTCTCAACTGGTATTTCTGTTCCATTATTCCATTTGTCTACCTTTATGCTAGCATTGTACTGTCTTGGTTACTGTAGTGCTGTTGTAAGTTTTGAGATTGGAAAATGCAAACCTTCAATTTTTTCTTTAAGACTTTTAGCCTATTCTGTGAGTCCTTTGGTTTCCCTATAAATCCTAAAATAAGCTAGTTAATTTTTGAAAGGAGGAAAAATATATCTGGTACTTTGCTAAGAATTATGTTGAATCTTCAAATACATTTTGGAGGGTATTTCCATCTTAACAATAGTAAATCTTCTGATCAATGAATAGATTTATTTAAGTCAATGTAATTTTTTCACATGTATTTATATTTTCTCTACAAAGCACATAAGACAGTCAGAATTTAATTTTTAGTTAATGCATATAGATAATTTTTCTTATATTTGGGAAGTGAAATGAGAAATGTAGAGAAAGATGGAGAGAGGTTAGAACTATTGTGGTAAATCCCTGCTCAATATGTGGGTGTCTCACAATGTAAAGCACAAGACGACTATCTGGGGACGACAGAGGCAGAGTGCCAATTTTAGGCTAAAAGTATCCATTTCTAACAATGAGAGAAGGGAGTGCAACAGCAAAGAATAACACCAAAATGACACCCAGGATTTGGAGGCAGATTTATTTATGTCAAAGGGTACTGATCTGGATCATTCCTGAATTGTCAGGCTTTGATCTCTGATGATCTAGAGCTTTAATGGGATAAGCAAACAGGAAGTACAGAAGCAGAATGGCTTGTCAGTTGGGGATTGGCTTTTACAGATGCATCATAGTGACCAGCTGTGCATCACAGTGACCACAAGTTTATAAAAAGCAAAAGTAACAGGGAACTGGAACTAGAACTATTACTGGGCAGCTAACACGCTGTGACAAAGGAATGCAGGAGGGAAAGGCATGTTTGCTGAGTGTTAACTATACTCTAATAGTAGGTGCCAGTTGCTTTTACATACTTTACTCTACTCCCCAGAGCATGTCTAGAGAGCAGGCAGGTCAGGGACCATTCTCCCATTTCACAGGTGTACAAGCTGAGGCCCAAGGAGATTAAAAAAACTGCCCAGGTTCACAAAAGCAGTAAAGGACAAAATCAGAATTCAACCCAGATAGCCCTAAAGTTGGTGGCCTGGGTTCTGTCCACTGTAGTGTTCTGCAGTTCCAGAACCTGGCATTTCTTAACTGTGATGCTTCCCCTTTCTCTTTGAGGAAAAAGGAAACGTAGGCCCAAGACTAGAGCCTTAGGTACTCCACGGTGTATTCTGCTGGATTCCATCCTTTGCTCCAATAACAGTACACTCATACTTTTCACTTCGGGTGTCTGAATGCGCTCTTGAGGGTTTCTCAGCCCCCTGGTGACACCATTGTCACAGGTACCCCCTAAGTTTCAGTTTCTTCTTAAGATGGGGGCAAAAATTGTACCCAACCCCTTTAGGACTCAGATAAGAAACATTCAGCACACTATATAGTTCATAAAAACCGTGCACAGCTATCATAGATCAGGACCATTGCTGCTGCTATGTCATCATCACTGTAACTGTTGCTCAAGACAAAATTCATTGCTGATTTATGCCATTTGATTTTTATGTATTTGATATAAGCCTGGTTGCAGGCACATCTTCTACTATATTTCCTCCCTCTTTTAGCTTACTTGCCAAATCCTTGCTGGGCATATTACATGTGATCTTCTGAGACAAGGTCCAGCTAGAAACAGTTCTGTAACATTACTCTGGCAAAGGAGTGAAGAAGTTAATCTGATCTAAGGAGATTGTCCAATGTGGCTTGGATGCTCATCAAATCTTTATCCTTTGTAAGGACTTTACTGGTTATTTTCTATTCTCTCAGGGCAATCATGCATAGGGTGAAGGCAAAGCAAAGACTGGGGTAAGCAGTCTGGAAAGGCACAAAAATGCAGGGGAAGTATGTATTGAGGTATTGAGGTGTATTGAGGTGAATGGTATCACCTCAGGCTGCAGCCGTGGGTAGACTGAACAGAGTGGATTTGAGTTTGGGCTTTGAGTTTGTCATCTTTTCAGAGTGAGCTGTTTGGTCCAGGTAAATTTCCAGCAGATCTAAGGCTGGATTTCTGAAACTTGTAGAGGTAGTTAATATGTACCTGAGTTATAAGTGTATGCAGTGTCTACAGGTATAGCTGGTCTTTTAGCTAAAATTTTATGGAGCCCATTACAAGTTGTTCCTGTAAGGTTACATTTTATTTTGCCAACTCTTTTAGAGCTTGTGACCTGTATGCTGCATGTAATTTCTATTTAGTTATCTCTGTTACAAATGTAGGCTTGTTTTAGCTGCCAGCAGTCAAGGGTAAGCCACATCTAGGGATGATGTCATTAAAGTAGAAACATATAATCTTCTGTTGTCTTTTCAGTGTGGTTAGGGAACAAGAGTTTGGGGCTGGTGACACAGACACTGAAGCCTGAGCCGACTGCTGGGGCCAGAGCTGCAGGTTGAGCTTGCAGAGCAAACAATGAGAGGCAGGTCTGGCTCTGATCTCTCAGGAGTACTGGGTAAAATTTTCCTGGTGGTGGTTGATGTTTTAGTCAGCTGGATCCCCAGAAGGTGCTTAAAAGAGTGCAGGTTTGGCATCCTCAGTTGCAGGTTTCCAAACATCAGCAGGAAGCAGTAGCAGAAGAGCTTTGGCCAAAATAACTTTGTCCAAGCGACCATAGCACTAGTCTAGTCTAGTCTGTTAGGCTCTGTTCCTAACAGAGCTACTTTCATCCATAAACAGGGTGTACTCAGAATCTGTTAGTGGGTTTATTCCACAGTCACAGTCTGGTGAGCCCAGCTTGGTGGACAGATACGTGGCAGGATTGAGTGGTTCACAGTTATTCAGGAGGTCTAGTACAGCATGTGGCACCTGGACAGTTAGATCTCAGCCTAAGGTGAGCTTGCCAGTTCTCTTGAGCAGAAGGACAGTGGCTGTTAGAGCATGGAGGCAAAAGAGGAAGGCAGCTCTTAGTGACCAGATAGGCCATTGTGTGCTCCAAGAGGCCGACAGTGTGAGTAAGCATAATTGTTTCTGTGAAGTCAGGGATCCAGATTCTATAGAAGCCATCAGGTCCAAGAAATTTGTGGAGTTTTTTTTCTTGTAACCAGTTTCTGCCAGATATTATAGCAGAGCTTTTGTGTTTTGCCAGCAGGCAACGTGGGTGTCATTAATCAGAAGTGCTTTTTCAAAGAAGAAATAAGTTTTTGAACCTCTAGGAGGTTGAGAAGGTCAGTTGTGCAGAGGAGATGGGTGACAGGGGCCAGTTGAAGGCAGAAGAAGTCATTCTTTAGGTCCAGGCAGGTGTACTAGCAGGCCATGCATGGCAGAAGACTGAGGCAGTGTACACGGAGGGCTATGTCAGCAGCATTGGCAGCTCAGAGATCTTGAACTGACTTTACAGGGAGGAGAGGTATATCTTAGCAGTTTGACAGTCTATTATTTTTTCTGAGGGGATCACAATGGCAAGCAGGAGGAACAGAGAAACAGGCTGTCTTGGAGAAAAGGTGCTGGTGGCTTGGCCAAATCTGTTAGAGCCTCCCCCAAAATAGAGAGTTTTAAACCCTTTGTAGCAGTTAAGTCCAAGTGAGTTATGTCTTGTCTCAGGATTTTCCCAGTTGGAGGGGCTTACAGGAGCAACTTGCAAACAGAGGAAGGCATCTTTTAAATCTAGACATATAAACCAGGTGGCAGATGGAAGTAACAGTCTGAAAAGGGTGTATGGATTGGGAATCACAGAGCGTAGGTTAATGGCTGGAAGCATGGTTGGTGGTCAGGCCCAGAGCTAATCCTTGGCTCATACCTCTGGGAGGAGAGTTTTCAGAATTTCAGGACTACAGTTGTCTGTTTCAGGTTGATGTAGATATCATCTTCCTCTCAGGAAAACTGTAGGGTCAAATGAGAGGGAGGTTAACTGGCTTGGTTCCAGGAATTTATGTTTGGTGAGATGTCCTCCCAGGCTGCAAGTTTGTGTCAGCAGGAGGTGTGAGAGACAAGAGTCTCAGTTGCCCCAGTGATGGTAACTTTTTGACAGAGGGAACATTTAAAGGCAGAGAGTTCTGTTCCATTGTCTACCAGGAAAGTTATAGGTTTGTCCCTGACTTTTACAATGACCACAGACTCTTGGTGGCCCAATTTGATAGAGCTCAGTCTGTCCTATATATCCAGGCCTTAACAGGGTGAGGAGAGGTTCAGATTGAGGTAGGCCTGGATAGTCAGATTTCTTTGTGGCTCACAGATGGAAAGGTCATTTCTTTTTTGTGTTCATAGCCTTTATAACTCATAGCCAGAGGGTATGGTTATTTATCAGACTTGATTTTCTTATGGATCAGGTTCCTAGATAACAGTGGTTGATGGTTGATAGGCTTTTTACCCTCCCTTTCTGATGTCTTTAAGACGTGCTTGACTGGGTTGTTTCTAGGTGAAGTGATGTTTGGAAAGGCCATGGCAACACATTCATCAGGGCTCAAACTTTTTCTCAGTCCAAATATAAAACTCAGAAGGAATTGTTGACAGTCATCTTGGGTGTGGGTTAGATGATGCCATCTGACCAAGGTAGGTGTAGCTGTGAAGTACAAAGTTTGAGGTGAGGGCCTCTGTGGCTTAATGCAAGCAATGGCTAGCTGGGACAAGTTTAACTGGCTGGAAGTAGATGAGTTGGGAGCAAGGAGTGAAGCTGTAGGTGTTGGTAGCAACTGTGGCAGCTGAAGAAGTTGCCAAGGCAGAATTCTCAAGAAGAATGGAACTCTTTTTTCCTTTTGTTTTCTTTGTGATGCATGGAATGGTTTGGTTTCATTTTTCACTCTGTAAAAGCCCTTTTTCCTATAATCCAGGAATGCAGGTTTTGACTAATTTCTATCTCTGATTTCTTACATGTGTATTGTGTACCCTTGAACAATGGCACAACAGAAAAAGGGTGGGTGCCACTCAGAGAAAGACCATTCAGATGCCTGCCTGACCATGTCCCTCATGCGGACTTAGGCACAATTAAGCTAAGGAGTGTGAGAGGCCTCCATTATGCCATATGTTGATTGCCACAGAAACACAGGTGAGAGTCCAATCAGCCACCAGGACCAGTGCTTCCTAGTGTTGGTGCGCAAACAGAACAACCTATTGCTTATGCTGTCTGGTCCATTTACACATTTAACAGGCATTCAGAGGTTAAACATTCCACCCTTTCTTCCCTTGAGGGTGGTCCTGACTAATGAGAGTTGATTAGACTCTCCTTCTGGTTGAGCTGAGGAGGACTGACAGGCTGACTAACTGGGGTGCCCCTTACTGGAATCAGGCAGGAAGGCAGACAGACAGACAGACAGACAGACAGATTGTACTTCCTTCCTTTAGGGTCCAGTGTGAGCTGCTTGAGTGGAGAGCCAGAAATCCTCCTCCAGACCTCTGAGAGGACTCAAGAAGTCTCAAGGTCACAACTTTGCATCACGACCTTGAGAGGTTGTTGCTTCTTCCATGAGGGCCACAACCCGTGACCAAAGAGTTTAACATGGTTGGTCTTCTCAGCTGACACACCAGATGCAACAGCAAATAGAAACATCAAAATGACACCCAGGATTTAGAGGCAGATTTATGTAAGTCAATGGACACTGATCTGAATCATTCCAAAAATATCAGGCCCTGATCTCTGATGGTCTAGGGCTTGTATGGGATAAGGAAACAGGAAGCACAGAAGCAGAATGGCTTGTCACTTGGGGACTGTCTCTCACAGATGCATCATCATGACCAGCTATGCATCACAGTGACCACCATTTTCTAAGAAGGAAAAGAAATGGGAACTGTAACCAGAGCTATTACCAGAGCAACTAACAAACTGAAGTATACTGGCTGGGGGAGCATCTTCTGCTACAGGAATCCCACAACACACCTTAACTTATGCTCACAGTAGTAGCTTGGCCTGCTGTGTAAAGGCTAGCTTTTTCTAGAGTAACTCCCATGGGGAGCATCAGTATTTTTATGGACTTCTCTATTTTATAATCATCTGAATTGACAATCTTCCATTATAGGGAATGGGAATGTTTCCTCCAATTCTTTAAGAATGTCAAGATGCTAAAGATCACAGATGCCAAAAGTCCTCATTTACTCAACAAATAGTACTCTAGGCATGTCCTGCTTGTCACTCAGTATGCTGTGGCAAAGGGAAGAAAACAGCAGTGGCTGGGGAAAAAAAACAACTTAGAGGATTCTCTTGAGTCTGCAACTGAGTAGTGGAAAAATTCTGAGAAATTCCCTTAAAAAGAATGGGAAAGAATCCACATGAAAGATTTTATTGCTTATGACCAACTCTTGCTACTCACATAAAATTTTTTACAAACTAGATTAACATTATAAATATTCAATATAGAAGTACACTCACATACTGACTAGGTTGCATTAATAGTGTACTTTTCTAAAAAAAATATTTTTAAAAAATATCTTTAAATGCAAAAGAAAGAACAATTTCAAAATTTCAGTTTTCAAAGATCTTTACAATATTAATATTGCCATTTTGAGGAAAGTTTTTCCTTACTTTACTCAGAATAATTCTTCTGCCATCACAAATTAGGTCAGATAATCATATTTTATTTCATTTCCATATGTACTATTGCTTAGAATATTCATTGTTATCACCTTTGTAAAGAGAAGTGCTTCCTAAGATGCTTGAGGTATTCTATACTTACTATACAGTTTCCCCAATATTCCTGGGGTTAAATAAAAAAGTAGTAGAAAGGGGAAATGAAACATGTTTGTTCTCCCCTTTCTACAGCTGAGGAAATTATGGCAGCAAGAAAACTGACTTTTATCTATTCATCAATTTATTCATTGCTCAATTGTTTATTGAAAACTGTATGTGTTAATCCAGTGTCTGGATGTTAGGGTCACATGAACTGTTTTTTCTTTCCTCTTATGGAGTTTTTATTCTTATGGGGAAGTCAGATTATTATTTTCTCAATGCAAATCTGATATGTTCCATCGTTAATTTATTTCTAGGGTTTTCCTACAGATCCCAGAATAAAGTCTAAAACTCTAACAGCTTACAAAGTTTACCTCCATGTACACACTCCTTACAAAGTTTACCTGCAATCCAGACCAGTCTCTTCCAAGCAGTCTTCCTTGGACTAAATAAGCATGCTTTACATCCACAGAGAAAAAGTTTGATTTTTATCTTTAGTGATGTTATAAAGGCATATAGTTGACAGTTGATATTTTTAATTATTTTATTATAAAAACCAATAGCCTTCCCCCAGACTCAATCACTTTTAAGTCTTCAGTTGATTCTCTTGATATTTGCCATTCTTATCTCTCAATAATATTCTTATATTTCCATTTTTTAGTTTTTTGGCTTTGAGCATTATATATCATCCTCACACTGGGGGTATTACCTTTAGTGTAATTCACTGGTCATCACCACTCTCTGCTTCCATGATAACACACCGTCATAACTCCTCATTCTAAGCCCATATTTTAATTGGAATTAACAGCAGACTTTATGTGCTATAAATAACAGCACAAAGTTACATTTATTTGTTTCTGATCCAGAAATACTTGAATAGTGTGCTCACAGAAGAGGTAAAAATGGATAAAAGACATTCTTGAGTTATTTTAACTGGAAAGAATCTAAGAGATCATATCTTTCTCCCTTTCAAATTTAAAGCTATTGAGAACTAGGTTTAAGGTCTTGTGGCAAATTAATGACACACAGGAAAGGAGCAGGCAGCCTTTATTCCCTTTCCAGTGTTCAGTAGAGTATTCTGTACTCTACTTTCCATTAATGTAAAGATGGGCACTTGTATTTCTGAAGTTATTAGAAACTCATGGCAATAGCCATTACTACACTGTCACCATAATGATAGTAACAATTGTGACTACTGTTTACTTAACACCTACCCACTTCGGTCACAATCCCAGATGTTACATATATTCTACCTCATTTTGTTTCCACAGCAATCCTGTGAGGTAGGTATTAGGATCAACCCTCCTTTCACATAAGGAAGTTGAGTCTCAAGATGTATGAGCCATTTGCCTGAACCAACTCTACTTTGCAGATCTGGGCAGAAGTGGTAGAGTTAGAAATTGAACCTTGGCCTTTCCTGCTTTAAACTCAACTTCTCATCCTTAATTGATGTACATATTGCTTCTGTGTTTCTTGTGACAAAACAGTCTGCCTTGTGGGTTCTTAGAGCCTAAAACTGTACGGTCTGCTTCAGTCTCAAAGACCTGCTATGAGAATTACAGAAATAAATATGTATACATTGCTTTAGAAGAGTCCCTCAGACAAGAAAGTGCCCATCATAATCCTCTCTTTTTCGTCTTCTTTCTCCTCTAGTTCTATTTTTTTCATTTCTGACAAACCTAGACCTTTACTTCGTTTTGATGAATACTTTAATTTCCTACATTAAAGGTTACCCCTGATGTCCCTTCTTGCCATTGTCCACTTGAAGTTTAAATTTTATTCTCTTGTTCATTTGAAATCTGCCTTCCAGTTTTGATTGGCTGCAAATGGCCTTAGAATAACCCTCTTTGGTTCTATTACTCTAGGGTAGTGGTGCAAACCTCTGGCATGTGGGGCACAGCAAGCTGCTTGTTTCACTGAAAGCTCTAATAGGTTTGTCATCGCTACTCTAGAGTGTCCCTCATCTTATCTCCTTACCTCAGGTTTTCAATTTCCAGTCCAGACCAGTCTCTTCCAAACAGTCTTCCTTGGACTAAATAAGCATGCTTTACATCCACAGAGAAAAAATAATACAAGTGCCAGTCCCAGAGAGTTTCACCTGTTCTTAAATTCTTTCCAAGTTTTACAAGTCTTTGCTTTCTTATCTAAAAAATAAGGCCACTTAACAACCCAGCTCTAAAATTCTTGGATTTAATAAATGCTCTTGTGTCATTTCAGATGTCATATCCTGCTCTCAGTCTGGGACATGGGGCTGGTTATATCCCACAGAAACTTCTACAGGCTGCTCAACCTAAAAGAAATAAAACTGATTAGCTTTAGAAACTTTTGGTAAAAGGCACTGTGTATGCTACACTATGGAAAAGAAAAATTAAATTCAGGCCATCTTTCATTCATCACTTTGGGAATATCCACTTTGGGGTTGGGGAGAGGTAACAAAAAACCTGGATATCTTTCTATCTACTCCTGTAATGAACTCAGAAAAGCAAACATGTTAGCAAGAAAGGAATCCTTAGCGTCGAGTTCTTTTCTGCACTTCCTCCTTCTCTCCCTGCTCCCAGTCAGAAGACAGTATCTGTGTTTGAGATTCTGTTAAAATATGCCTTTGTGAACACCATTGGTTCTTAAAATCGTCCACTCTCACTACGAGGTCAAATCCCCACTCCCTAACAAAAGATGAAGGAAAAGTAAGAATGGCTTAATAGGAGTATCGGGAAAGAGGAAAGAAAAAATACTGAATTAGAACCAATGTTTTGCAGGCCTCAGTAGTCACTTAGTAGATGCTATTTGATTTAACGATGATAGCAATTTTCAAGGTAATTACTATTATCACCACTTTACAGTTGAGGAAATGGAGGCTCAAGGAGGTTAAGTAACTCATCCATCGTTGCACAACCGGTATTAGTCAAGTTGGGCTTTAGCCAAAGACTGTTTGACTCCTGTCATGATTAGAATTTTAAACGTTCCCTAGGTGCATGTGTTGAAGGCTTGGTCATGAGCCTGTGGTGCTAGTGACAGCAGACGGAACATGTAGGAGAGGAGGCCAAGCAGAGGGAGGTTTGGTTATTGTGGATACGCCCTTGAGGAGGGTAATTGGGACTCTGGCCCCTTCCTCTTTCCCAGACACCGTGAAGCTGAACAGTCTTCCTCTTCCACTGGCTCTCCTCCCTATTGTATTATTGTACATAGGCTCAACATGCCCTTGACACAGAGCCAAGTGACTATTGACTGAAACCTCTAAAATCATGAGCCAGAATAAATCTTTTCTCTGTACAGGTTGGTTATCTCACGCATCTTATCTCAAACACGGAAAGCTAACACACAACAACTCCAGAGCATGTCATGTTTTCCCCCTTTGCTCTGTGTTATCCACAGCTACTAAACAAATTACTACGAACATTTATTTGCTTCAACAACAAACATTTACTGTCTCACAACTTCTATGAGTCAGGAGCCTGGGTGTAGCCTTGCTGGGTCCTTCTGACCCAGCATCTCTCCCACAGGCTGCGCACACGGGATGGCTGGAGTTGCCATTCTCTGTCTCCAAGCTGAACTTGGGAAGACCCACTTCCAAGTTCGTTCCAGTGCTGTGGACAGCCTTACGTCATTTATTCCTGTTGGCTGAGGATGTAATTTTCTTGCTAAAAGTGCAGCTTACAATGTAGCAGCCGCCTCCTTTGAGAGTGAAGAATGAGAGGATGTGCAGTACGGGAGCCACGCGTTTCTTACAGCTTAATCTTCAGAGTGAGAGCTTCCCCATCTACTGCAGTCTACTTAGAAGTGAGGCAGTAAGTCTACAACAGACTCGCAGAGGGGACACACAAGACCATGAATGCCAGGAAGTGGGGGTCTCTGGGGGCTTTGTAGAAATTATCTTTTGGAGCCTATTTTATGTCCTAAAATTTGTTCTACAAAAGCTATTTATGTTTAAACCATCCCTGGGGCACAACTCATTCTCTTACCTGGGTTTAACTCCTCAGATGAACTTTCCTTCACTGTAAATTTCTGGGAATGAAGTTCAGAGTTCACATGCAATGTGGAACCAAGCAGTTCAAAGGAAATTTGAAAAGATATAGTTGTGTATATATAATTTATATTTATATTTTACATTATATGTTATATATAATATGCACACAGTATTGAAATGCTGTTCCTACAGGATGCAATGTACAAAACAATAAAATAAGAAAAACGAGCAGCATCTGGCACAGGGTCCATTATATTTACGCAAGTCTCATTTTGCAAAGATTTCTATATGGTTACCACTTGGACAAGAATCGAGAGAAATATCTTCATGGCCACTTGACCTATGTCATGTACGCATGTATGCTTCTCATCAGTAGCATTTTATTAATGTCCAGAATTAGCCAAGGACATTTACTGATTACATATTTGGAACAGAATTCTTCATTCTGGTGAACATATAGTAAATAAGGTTATTTCTAACTCCAAAGTATTATAATCCAATGAACTGATCTGATGTCTATGAATCCCATAGGGCTTCATAGGAAAAGTAAGATGGGTAAGTAGCACAGACGTGTAGAAGGTGGTGACGCCCCAGAGATCTGGCTTCAAATGTCTGTCCTGCTCTCTGGAGGGTCTTGGGCAAGTGGTTTTACATAAGAATAAGTATGACAAATGCATCTTTTAAGGCAAGTTGGAAGAAAGGCAACACAATCAAGTGGTTTGGTGTGTGTACTCTGGAACCAGATTGCTTGGGCTAAGTTCCTGGCTCCACCACTCACTAAATTAGAAGACAATGCTGGCACCTACCCTAAAATCTGTTGGAAGAATTCATTGAGTTAATATATTCAAAGCCCTTAGAACGGTATTCAGTCCTTGGTAAGTTAAATAAATAAATAAGGGTAGAAAAAGTCATCTGTACAAAGCTCTTAACACAGTACCTGGCACAAAGCAGGAAATTAATAATACATTATTCTCAATTTTAACCTTTAATTTCTTCATCTTTAAATTGGGGGTATTAATGCATGTCTGAGAGAGTTCTTGTGAAAATAATATACATATATAATATATATACAGGATATAATCATTTGCAGTCCAAATAAGGACTTAGTAAATGGTGGCTATTTTTATTATGAATATTTGCAAGTATTTATAGAGCTAGCAATAATGGGGATTGGGAATGCCAAAAACCCTAGTGTAAAACCTCTCCCACACCAGGAGGTAGAAGTTTCAGCTCTAAGGAATTGCCTTGCTCTGAGATTATTACAAGATGTTCCTCTGCTCTCTAGCCTGGGTCGCATTTTCCAGGGTTCCTTTTGGGCTGTATGTATCCAGGGAATTGTGAGTCTGAGAATGGTCTCTTCCTGTTTCGGCTTGGTATTTTAATTGGCATGTTAAACTTCTTATCTATTTCCCTTATGTGTTTTTAATAATACATCTTTGTAACTACAGGTTGAGTTCAGAAAGAATGTATTAGAAATACCTACTAGGGACAAAAGCTTCTGACACACTGGGGGCCCATAGGCTGGATCCTCTGGTTCAAGCAGAGGGAGCCATCAACTTTGTGAATTATTTTCTGAGGGCTGTGTTGGTAGGGTGACCAGTACGTGAGGCTTGGGGACACAAAAAGAACAGACTGAAATTCTTCTGTTCTGCCATGCCGCTTCTTCTCCTTTCCTGAGAGCCCCCTCAAGAGCTTTAATGCCTGGACTTCTCTTTCAAGGCGGAGAGTGATATTTAATAGGTAACATCAGCATCGGTGGAGAAGAATGCACTTCCCTAAACGTAGACCTTTCCTTGGCCCTGCTAATGATAGCCACAAACCAAAAGGGAAGAAAAGCATGTTTGAAACTTCTTCTGGGAAGTGGACTGCCCCCTGACCTCCTCCCAGGGCCAGAGCTCCAACTATCAGGCTGAAGGCAAACATACCACAGAACAAGCCATTGGGAGAGACCACTTATGACTAATTGGTTTTGGGAACAAGAAATAAAGGAAAACACAGAAACAACTATTGGAACTTTGAAAAATAAATTCTACTAAGGACCAGGGATTACTAATGTAGTTTTGTTTTTATTTGAGATACCAACTCGAGTTACTATCATTGTCCCACCCTAACGTGAAGTTCATCTGGGGTGTGTCATTTCAATGATTATCTTCAACTATATTTGAACTTTTACTTGTTTTTGGTCCCTCTTCCTTTTTTTTTAACCTGATGGCTTCAGAGAAGTCTGATCAGAGTTCATTTGGTGGTAATTTATGTATCTTAAAACAAGTAAATTTCATAAAAGTCCTAATTTTAATCACCTTTCAAATGAAATTAGCTTGGCTTTAAACTCCTTAATTAGAGAATCTTGGTGGTAAAGAATAAGTCCCTGGTATCTGTTATCAGCCCCATGTTTGGGGATTAATTCTGTGTTTTCATGTGGGATATAAACACATCCGGTAAGTCTCCTGAGCTTTACTTGCTGAATTTGACATTTGTCCTATCACTTAATTATGGCTTAGCTCCCAGAAAGCTTTGCTGGCACCTCTGACTGCTGCTTGCTTTTCCCTTTCTGACGCATACAACTCAGACCTGGTCCCAGTCTTTCCCCTAGATAAGGAAGTAGAGCTAAAAAAAAACT
Source organism: Dinomys branickii (assembly GCA_004027595.1). Taxonomy (NCBI): domain Eukaryota; kingdom Metazoa; phylum Chordata; class Mammalia; order Rodentia; family Dinomyidae; genus Dinomys; species Dinomys branickii. The sequence goes on along the minus strand of PVLD010021033.1, from coordinate 18,441 downwards.
GGTATGATACCCTCCATCATACAAGATTAGATAGTCGTTTGGGTACTTGGGGCTATTAGCCACAGAATGGTCAATACGTCGGATACTTGAGTTTTCCTCTCTTGGCTGTGTAAATCTTACAACTGTCTACACTCATCCTACCATTCTCCTGGTCATTTCACCAAGCCTAACATTTTAGCTTTCCTCATTTTAGCTTGTCCTGCTTTGTCCCGGGAGCACCTTTTCTAGGAAGCATGTTCTTTCTCTATTGTCAGAGCAGAAGCTGTTGCCTTCTTATTTAAAAACCAAGTTGAACATAGAAACAGAGGATTTGAGTTGGTAGAAAAGATGGGGGAGCAGAGAGAAACAGTTCGTGTGAGGTATCTGCAATTTGAATGAAGCATATTTTGATCCCAGCTGTCAGTTTCAGTTCATGTAATGGCACGTGTTTTATTACCATAGTGTTTTCTCTCTGTATAAAGCAAACAACTGAGTCATTTCCAGTAGGTTGATAAAGAATATGTAAAAACTTGTGCTTCATGAAAAGAAAACAGGGAGGCTTTTGTCGTTTACTGATTTCCTTTCTGTTAACACTTTACAGTCTATTTGTAGATACCCAAGTAAAATCAGTAAGCGAAGATTTGGGAAGAGATGCATGCAGTCATCTTTCACCAGCCTGTACTGGTTGGGTCCAGCAGAAGGGCCAGAGGAAGCCAGAGGAAAATGATAGCTTCTTGAGCTTACATCTAGAGAGATAAGTAGGTATTTTCTGAGTGGACAAGAGATAAGGAAAGAGGGCAACAGGCAAGGATTTCTGGCAAACGGTGAACAACCATGGCTGTGTTCTGATTGTCTATGTGTGCAGCCTGTGGGGCCACATTTGTGCGCATGGCATGAGTGATAGGGTACTGACTGGGGGAAAGACTCCCCTCAAATAAGCCATCGGTGGCTCTAGCAATGGATTCCAGTCTATCATATGTCATTCCCAGGATTGAGGGTAACATCTAATCTCCTTTCCAGACTACTAGTTTTGAATCAGGAAGAAGGTCTTCCCCAACAGGGCTCCTTTAAAATAATCCTTCGGTTACAATAGTCAGAGTAGCAGTCAGTGAAGTCATCCCTGTTGTAGTAGCCAACATCAATAAGTAATAATTAACAGAAAATGTTCACACAAAAGAACACAGCAGGGCCAAGGAAGAGGGAATTTCAGACTGAGAGGCTGTTAAAGGTCATGCTGTGATTTGGTCTGTATTGGAAATGGAGAACATTTAAAGGGTAAGAGTGATGCACTGATTTGCGTCAAAATAAGAGCTCTATGTGAAAGAAACTATTTCAGAGGGGCCTAATTACCCACTGTCTCTATCACTTTAGCTTGCTTTCAGAAGTCTGTATTTCCTTTGTTACATCCAAGGGCAGTTCAGTGCTTTGTGCAAGGCAAGAAGTGTTTTATTCAAAATTTGAGTGTGAGGAGGTCCTAGTTCTTTAAGTCAAATCATAAATATTTACTGAGTAGGATCTGGATCCAAAATATAAGGTTGATTCTCACTCCCAGCACAGCACACCAGGGGTCTGACAGTCCACATGTCACCCGCTCCCCCTGGTCTTTTGAGGAAGACAAAGGGATGTCTCTAGATTTGTCTCCCCAGCTCATTTTACTCCTGCTTCTTGACCTACAACGCAGACTCTTAGATGCTATTTCCCTGGCCTCTTTCTCCTTCAAGGATATTTTATATTTTAGCTTCTATAATTCATGTAACCATTTCTGTATTGCTTAACTATATTTAGACATATAATGGAACTGTAAATAAATGTAAAATCACTAAAAACATAACTAATTTAACTATTTTGTAACATGGATGTGTTCTAGGGCCTTTAGGGGATAAATACTTTTAAAATGAGCCAGAAAAAGTCATAGTAAATCAGACACACAAGTTGTTTTCTTTAGGTTCTTTTCTTTTTTAAAAAAAGAGGGTTTGTCTGTTTTATAACTATGGGAAAAATGTTAATTTTCTTGCATAGGAAACTTTAAGAGTTCTATTACACTAAATAATAAAAATAGTTTCCTTATGGGACTACATGAAGAATATTGAGATAAAAATCCACTGGTGGCATCAAATACTAAACTATATGGATAGCTAGGGCAGAAAAGTTTGAAGGAGAAGCAGAAATAAGAATTTGGAAATAGCTTGTTGCCTGAATTATCATTTTGCCTAATGATAACTAGGATGTTACTAATTATGCTTAACTAGAATGTTACTGACTCTAGTAACCATCACAGCTCTTTCCATGTTGCTTAAGCAAAGTCACACCATAATACAAGCAAGATTAAAGTTCACACCATCCCAGTGCTGCTGCCAATGGGCTACATTCCCAATGCTCTTTTCCTTTCCCTTACTAAGTTGTTCCTTAGAAAATAAGTGGTACCCAAGAACAGCCATGATGAGAGATTGCCTCCCTAGCACAGTGAAGGGTATACAACTGTAAAGAAAAGATATCACAATTTATATTAGGTAACTAGATTTAATTCTTGTAACAGTCATTCCTATAAGCCTCATTCTGAATGATTGGAAGACAGCTTCTGCAAGTCCTTGGTTCTGTTTGAGATCATTCTTATCACTGATTTCCTCACACAAGAAGAGGAACAAGGATGTGTAATGAAGTCCTGCTCCAGAGCTTAAAGTTCTGCAGCTGAGCCTCTTCCCAGCAGTGACCCAGGGCTCATTTGCCCATTCTCAAAGCTCCTGGAGGAAAGGAAGCACCAAGACTTGAAGAAGCTTTGTTTTGGAGTACAACTTTCCGAGGAGATAAGCTAAAATCAGTGTCCTCATCAAGAAACAAAGGTAGCAATATTTGCCCTATAAGACTGTTTAAAAGAACTAGTGAAATAATGATGCAAAATGCCTGACACAAGGTAGAACCTTGTCACTTGTGGTTCTCTTCATACCTCAAAGATACATCAAATCCTCTCCAAAATCCAGTCTCCACCATCCCGGCATCTTTCCCCCCACTCAAGAGGAAAAAATGTCCACCACTGCCTTCCCTAACATCCCTACAGAGAATTCACTACATACTGAGCATGAGGTTAATGAAGAGAAATCACCCACACATGGGAGTTGGCCAGAGCAGGTTTTTAATAGCTCTATAGGAACTGGTCATCCTGAGGCCAAAGGTCACGTGGTGAGGCAGGAAGAGCTTTCCATGGACATGAGCTCAGCTCAGTACAAAAAAACCCAGTCCCATGTCCCAAGAGGACAGGTAGTTCTACTTCTTCTAATAGGAGGCTAAAACGTCCTGTAACACTCCACCACTTGGCTGTGGTGCAGAGCACTTGCGCTGTCTCAAACTGTCCTACACACAGTGCACATTGCTGTCTGTCTGTCTGTCTGCCCACCCATGTTTGTTTTCAGTGTTTTAGCAGATTACATCTGAGCTCATGCTGTGTATTGTGTTTGGCAGGAGGCAGTATTTTAACATACTTGCTTGACTGGAAGTATCTCAATGCCGGTGAGTTTTTCTATTTTGAACACGATAAAGTATTGCCCCAGGTTTCTGCATAATTGTAGCAGAGAACAGTTCAACTTTAAACTTGAATCTACTCTAGGAAACACTCCCTAAAGTAACCACATCTGGCATGTTCCCCTACAGGTTTCTAGGGCCCTGACCAGCTCTTAGACAAAACATGCACATCAAAACACCCTTGATCACCTATTTGGCCTATAATGTGGGAAGCTAGAACTGACAAGCACACATGTTCCTACCCTTCCCCTCCCTCCATGAGTGTGTGATTCAACCCCTCACATACATGAGATTAATCATCGTGTAACAGTTATTTTTGTCATAGTTTCAGAGATTTATATTCAGTCCATAAATGATGCACTCACCCACCCACCCAAACAATGTGAAGCTAAATTTGTTCATTGCTACATTAGTGTTTCTGTATGCTGTCTGTGCCAGTGCTCCGTGAGTGCTGGGAGATCAACGCACAAGACTCCATTCTTAACTGAAGGTCTTACAATTGAATAGAAGAGGCAGCATTGAGAATGTAAATGAAGGGACCAATCAGAAGTCAGGAAAGACTCCATGGGAAAAGGGTCAAGATTTCCAAACAAGAAGTCTTTCCCGATTTCCAACTCACAGAATTAACCACTCCCTTCAGCAACTCTGGATTATCCTAGCATCCAATGAGAATAAATCACATCGTGACATTTCTGGTTTCCATTACCATATAGACTATTAGAATGACCCTAAACTTACTAGATAATTGAATACTCACTGCTTTTATGATATATGTTCATCTCTTAAGTCAGCAAAAGGAATTCTATTTTGAAATTTGACAACCTCAGCACTTTAACCTCAGCCAATTCTATTAAAGACTCATGTGTTCAACCTCTATAAACAGAAGCATTTGGAAAAAGAAATATCTGAAATCTTGCCTTTCATATATAACCCATCTCTTCTCAAAAAGTGAAAATTGAGAGGTTGACTTTTAAACAGCTTTGAGCTTACATTTGGAGCTGCCTGGTGTCAAGGGGAGGAGCGATGGATGATGGAGGGTGGCACCATGGACAATTCGTGGAACTTCAGAGGTGCTTTCTGTTTCCCCCAAATGCTTCTCATACCTCTTCCTCAGCATGGCGGTGTCTGAACTTCCACTGGTAGATTCCCATTTTTATTTAATCATAAGGCCTGATCTATTTAAAACCTAGCTATTCTCATAGAGCCCTTTTTATGTGAGAAGGAATAAATGTGTCCCTCTTTCTTGAGGCTGCTAGCACATGGGTGGAAAGGGATTGCTGTTAACATGGAAAGAGGGAAGGATGAGTGAATAAGAAAAATGCTGAGAGAGTTCAAGATGATTTACTTGCAATTTCCTGCAGGCTAGTCTCGCTCACACTTTAGAAAACACAAAAAATCACAGGTGAGAAATGGATCCCACGACCTGGGACTTTGAAGGGCTGACAACTGGCAAGTTTGATAGTTTTGAATACCAAGACCAAGACACCCCACCCTTCTTCCTATGCCTCAGCTTGTAGTCACAGGAGAATTTGGGGTCTAGAACTGACCAAATTGCAGTGGATGCCAAGTCACCTGCCCTGTGGCACTTTGAGGAAACACCCAGTAGAAGGTCTCTAGCCAGGATGTTCAAAGTTATGGTTCACATTTTTCTTATACTTTCATTGTAACTCTACACTCTTCATTCTCAAATGTTGTGCAAAGCCTCTCACTACTGAGTTCCCACCCACAGGCCAGTGCAGACCTGCTGAGGAGGGAGTGAGTCAGTGTCTCAAAGCCCAGTCCAGTCACCATAGGAACCTTCCACTCCTTCCTGAATAGCATGCACACATTCATTCAGAAATGTGGATGGCACAGTCTGTGTGGCAGCATAACTTGCCTGGGACAGATATTAGAAAAGTATCAAACCATAGATGTGATCTTGTGCTTATAATTGTTCTAGAAAGACATGTTGTGAATGCATGCAAGGTAGGGTCGCAGTAGGCACTAATTGGGGGGTGATTATACAGAGAAAACTACAACATTCAGGGAAAGAATTCCCTATAGACTGTAGTGGTTAAACTCCATGAGTGCAGGGATCATAGCTGGTGGTTTGATTACATATCCTGCTGCTCCATATTAATTTTTATTCATGCTTCAAAGCTCATCTCAAGCATTACCTTCTCTTGGAAGCCCACTCAGATTTTCCTGTCCTCATATAAGACAAATATTCCCTTCCAGGTTTCCATGGCCTCTGGGCAAACCTCTCTCTACCACTATCTATTGGGTTACACTGCAATCATGGAGCCACTCACTTCTTCCCCTCACTCAACTGTGAGAAAATGGCAGACAGGGAATTTGTGTTTATTTTGATATCCCCATTCTCTACCACAGTGTCTAGCACTTGGTAGTCCATAAAAGTTTGTTTAAAAATGAGTTAGTGAGTTTAAATGAGTGTCTTCTAGCCATGAGTATGGAAAACATGCTGTTTTCCCCTGCCATTCATATCAAATATTGCCTCCCACATCGACCATCTCTTTATCTTAGTTCCTGTAGCTAAAGTGCCTGAACCATTCACCCTGCTACTGATCTTTGCAGAGTTGTGTTATGAGTTCAGTGCTACTGTGGCCAATGGTAGGTTGCTCTGTGCAAAGCTGGCCCTGTGGAGTCCCATCAGATGCACGTTTAACTCTTAAAAATTCAACTGCATGCTCTTATCGCTTGTGACTTTAGAATTTAATAATACACATTTTTATATAACTTGGCTCCTAAATGTATGTCATCTATTTCATTTGGCAAAAGAAATGCTCATTTGTTCCAACAGTAAATGGAGAATTGTTAGATTTATTTAAAGATGGTAGACTGTGTTCTATACTTCATCAACAATTTAAGGAATTTTTGAAGGACACTTTTTTGTCTATAAAAGAGTTTCACCTTACAGTCTGATTTTATTGTGTTTTTTAAAGTTTCATTTGTATAGCTCAGTGTATATCTCCAAAAGACAAATACTAGGTTTTAAACATAATCAGAATACCATCATCACAAGACAAGCCCAACATCATTCTTCAGTACTATCAAATATCCTTGCATGTCCTCTACATGTTTCTTTTCTACTTGTATAATTTTTCCCCTAAGTTTGAGGTTTGAATTTGGATGGATCTAAATAAGGTCAATAACCTGTAGTCAGCTAATATATCTCTTACATTTCTTTCAATTTAGGGGCTCCATCTCTGTTGCTTTTTAAAAAAATTATACTTTCTTACTGCTGTAGAAACCACATTGTTTAACTTGTCATTTCCTGCAGCCTGGATTTTTCTGATTGCATTTTCGTGGTGTCCTTTAACATATTACTTTTTCACTGTATACATTTTAAACTGGTAGTTAGATCTAGAAGTTTGATTACATTTAGACTTGATAAAATTTTTTAAAGCTACTTTATAGGAGTTGTTGTGTTTCCGTCGGGAGTACAAAATGCCTGCTTGCCTCCTGTCTATATGAACAACCATCAGTGACCCTTTCTAGATCCGTTATTTTATTTAATTCTGCATACTGGTACAATTCTAATTCCAATATTTTTTCTTCATGTATTTACTGGGATACTTCTAAAGGGCAAAGGTCCCCCATTTATTATTTATTTGCTCCAAGCTAAAATTTGTTTAGGAATGGCAGAATATTCAGTTCATTTATTTATGAGGTTTTTTTAAAAAAATAATAAGCTGTTTACTAATATTCTTAGAGCGGTTCAGTGAAGAAAATTGCAACTATCATTATGGATTTAAACACATGCGATGTGTTTCCAATTCCATTATGGTTAATAACCTCACTCATACTCAAATTGTTACCACTTTACTGAAAAGGAGACTGATGGCTTTGCTCTGAACCACTTTCACTTCATCCCCGGGGCTGTTGTGGATCCACTATGATTTGGAAGTGACTCCCAAAGGCCAGTGTGTTATAAGGTTATTCACAAACCTGTGATGCTACTCAGCGGTAGTAGAAGCTTTAAAATGTCGGCCAACTGGGAAGAAGTTAGACCAAGGGAATACTGTATGCCTTTGAAGTGGCTTTTCTTGTCTTGCTCTTTGCTTCTGATGACCAGGAGGTGAGGCTTAGCACCACCACATGCTTTCCACGCTGTTCTGCCCCGCCACACAATTACAGAAGAGCCCCAAATAGCAGAGCCAACCAATGGACTGAACCTTTGAAACTGTGAGCCAAAGTCAAGCTTTCCTCCAGTTATTTTGACTTGATTGGGAAGTTTTTCAACCAACCAAAAGCTGATTAACACAGGGTCTCTTTGCAGTTTGGTATGACAAGACTTCTCCAACTCTTTTTGTGTATTTCTTGCCTCAATCTAGAATGCACCATTTATTTCGCCAAGAATCCCTGGTTCCTTTTGGTGCAATATATTGTTTACAACAGTAATTTGGACACAGGGCATATTTACCGTTATTTAGTTAGTACTAATGTGTTTTTTTATGATCTGGAAAAATTCATGAGTTTATGGAAATATTTCTGGTTCAAATTCAATACCACAAGGGTTTTACCTGTGCTTGTCACTCTTATTGTCATATATTTTCCTCACAAGGCAAAACTCTTATTTGTCAATGGCAACATGTTACTGTCAATTTGTTTTATCCCATATTGTACATACAGTCTTAGAATAACAATACAACATTGTCATTTTATAGTATAAAAAATAACATAAGGTTTTTGGGTTTTTTTTTTTTTTTGGTTGTTGTTGTTTTTGCAGTACTGGGCATCAAACTCAGGACTTTGTGCTTGCCAGGGAGGTGTTGTTTCACTGAGCTATATCCCCAACTCTAACATAAGATTTTTTACAACTGTCTTCATCAGCTTTTTACTAGCCTGCTCCCCTTTTAGGGTTTATACTATTTAGGATATGCAGTCAAATCTCCAAACTTTAAAGTACCTGGGATATTTCCTTCCTATGTGGAAATGCCACCAGCTGCATACATTATTATACTCACATTTCATTTTACTTGTTTCTAGAGATTGCTTTAGAAATTTAATTTTGGTTTATAATATGTAAACTATTCATAAAGCTTTAAACTCAAATTTAGATAATAAAATAAATTTTTAAAATGTCTAACTTCTCTGCCTGCTTCCTATTCTCTCCCTCTGGATAACTGAAATATCAAATATTTCTATGTATGCATGTGTATGTCCCTTCATTTCTAGATAAATGGTGAACTATGAAGAACACTTTTCATCACTAGGCCTTTCTTAACATAGTATCCTGGACATCATTCCTTTATACAAATTCTAGTATGCCATGAATGGACATGTTCACCCAGCCAATCTCCTAGCAACATCTATTTGGATTACTTCTAGCCCTTGCTATTACTAATAGGCGGTAATGAGTTGATCTGTGCATATATCTTTTTGTGATTTGGTAGATACAACTTTGGGAAAGTTTCCTAGAAATAGGTTATCAAGGCAAAGATTAAATGCATATGTAATTTTATTAAATTTTGCCAAATTATTCTCTACAGTGGTTGAAACTCTTGTATCTCCACCATCAATGTATTACACAATGCCTATTTCTCCACAGACTTTCTGACAGAGTTTGTTGTCAAACCTGAATTTTTACTAACCTGATAGCATGATCTAAATTTTATAATGGAACAAGAAGTGACCCAGAATAACAAAAGCAATCTCGGGTAACAAGAAAAAGTAGGAGGCACTATAATTCTGGATTTCAAGTTATGTTACAAAGCTACAGTAATAAAATATAAAAATAGCATGGTACTGGCACAAAAACAGACATGTGGATCAATAAAACAGAATGCAGGGTGCAAAAACACTCCAGGCACATTTAGCTATCTGTTTTTTGACAAAGGGGCCAAAAATATACCCTGGTAGAAAGAGCCTATTTTTAAAAATGGTGTTGAGAAAATGGCTAACAAGCAGAAGATTAAATTTAGAGCCCTACCTCTGATGATACACTAAACTAAAATCAAAATAGATCAAAGATCTAAATGCTAAAACAGAAACAATCTACTGGAAGATAAAATAGGTAGAATTTTTAAAGACATAGATATAGGCACTTTCTGAGCAGAACTCCCACTGCACAAGAATAAACAGCAAAAGTCAACAAATGGAATCATCAAATTAAAAAGTTTCTGTGCAGCAAAAGAAACAGCCAATAAGTGGAGACATCCTACAGCATGGGAAACAATCTTGCCAGCTACACCTCAGACAGAAGATTAATATCTAGAATATACAAAAATTCAAATAAATTCCAGATATCCAAAATAAAAGATGCAACTAAAAAATGGACAACTGAAATGAATAGATTCTTCTCAGAAGAAGTACAAATGACCAATAAATACATTAAAAAGCTCAACGCCTCTGGTCATTAGAGAAATTTTAAAAACACTGAGATGCCACCTTCATCCAGAAAGAATGGTTACCATGAGGAAGTCAAATGATAAATGCTGGAGAGGTTGTGGGAAAGAGGAACCCTGCTACATAGTTGGTGAGATTGTAAACTAGTAAATCACTATGGAAATCAGTATGGAGACGCCTCAGAAAACTAACAATAGAAATTCCATTCAACCCAGCTATTCCCCCTCTAAATATCATCCCTAAAGAGTTAAAGACATAATACTACTGTGATACATATATACATCCATGTTTATGCAGCACAATTAATAATAGACAAGTCTGGAAAACAGCTTGCATGCCCATCAACAAATGAATAAAGAAAATGTGATATTTATATACAATGGAGTATTGCTCTGCCATAAAGAAGGATAATCTTGAGTTATGTGTAGGAAAATGGATGTACCTTGAGACCATAAGCTTAGATGAAGTAATAAAACACAAACTTAAATGTTGTTGGTTTTCCCTACATGAGAAACTCAAAATATAAAACAATGAGTAGAAGATAGATAATGGGAAATAGGCAAATAGATCATTTGCAAATGGGAGGGGAACTAAGAGATGGAGGGAGGGGTAAAGGAGGACAAGAAAGGGAAGAGGATGAAAAATACTTATGATGTGTTTTGCGCATACACCACCTCCCCATGACAAATACCATCATTACGTACTCCAAGCATATACCAGTAAGATGTGTTTCGTACCTATACCACCTCCCCTCGACAAATGTAGTCATTACATGCTCCAAGCATATACCAGTAAAAAATTAAAATTTCATTTCTCATATCATGAGTAGGGTTGAGCATCTTTTTCTAACACTTAAAGGCTATATGTACATTTTTGGTCAAGTCTCTAGCTCTAGCTTGATTATCTATGGGGTTGTTGATTTCTTTCTTTTATATTTCTATGTAGTCTTTATGTGCCAAAAATATTAACCATTCACCTATAATAAGTTGCAAATATTTTTCCTAGTTTGCCTGTTGTCTTTTGTTTTCTTCTTATTCTAGTTTCAATTTAGAATGTCCCCCAAACAACAAAATATCAAAGGATTGGACACCAGACTGTGATGTTACTGAAAGGTGAGGTCTAGTAAAAGAAGTTAGGTCAGCAGGAGTGTGCCCTTGGCACAGAGGATATAGAAACTCCAGCCCCTTTCTCCTTTTCTCTGTCCTTGCTTTTGGAAATGATGGAATAAACAGCTCCTTTCACCATGTGCTCCCAGTATGATGTATTATGTTGCCACGGGATCAAAAGCAGTCATGTCAGTCAACCATGGACTGAAATACCTGAAGCTATCAGCCAGAATAAACATTTCCTCTGTTTTATATTATCTCAGGTATTTCTTCATGGCATCAGAAACTAATATACTTACAGTTTATTTTTCAATATAGAATTTAAAATATTTTTATGTAATCACATTGCCAGTTTTTTTTTCTTTCATTATAGTCAAAGTTCCACTACTTTAAGATTATAGAAAAATGCAACCATTTTTGTTTGCTTGTTTTTTGGACCTGTTTTGTACAATGTATCTTGAATTTATCCTGGTATATGATATGAAAAATGCAACCAATTTTTCTCTTTTCCAATGGTCTCTCTGATTATCCTACCACCATTTTTGAAAAGTGTTTTTCTCTAATGATTTGAGGAAGTTATTTTCCAATTATCAAGACAAAATACCTGACACACAATTGAAAGCAAGACAGGTTTATTTGGCTTACAGTCTCCAGTGGGTTCAGTGCATGGCTGGCTGGCTCCAAAGCAGAAATGGTACGGTAAAAGGGCCTGGGAGAGGAAAGCTGTCCACCTCATGGCAACCAGGAAGCAGAAAGAAGGGAGGAACTGAGAAGGGAGACATGCCCTCCAAAGGCAGATCTCCCATGATTCATCTCTTTCAACTAGGCCCCACCTCCTAACAGCTCATTTAGCTATGAATACACCAATGGATATTATGGTTTACATTTGGATACCCCCACCACAAGAGCTTCATGTGGTCAATAGTGATACTTATGAGGGGTGATAGAATATGGGGCAGTATAGTTGGCTTACTGTTAAACATAGAACCTGGTGGGAAGAAATGGATCACTTTGGGTAGGACCCAGAAGTTCTCTCCCTTCCCTGCTCCTCTTGATGCTCTCTGCTTCCAACCTGCCATGCCATGAGCAGTTTTCCTCCACCATACCCCTGTGCCACGCAGTCTGCCTTTGATATGGCAGACTATGGGTTGAAACTTTAATTTGTGAGTGTTGGGTATTTTGTCCCAGCAATGAAGAAAGTGACTAAGACAATGGATCAATCTACTGGTAAGTACAGTGGTACTTCGGTTCACAAACTTGATAATTTCCATGATTCTGCTTACAAACCAAAGTTGGATGGGGACTGAATCAAGTTCACTGGTTAGGTTCCATGTTGATCTTATGGGGAAATTTGGTTCAGTTCTTGTCCAGTTCGGTTTGCAACCAGAATCATTCAGAAAATTGAATTTGTGAGCTGAAGTACCACCGTATAGTTCCCCCTGATCTAATCACATTTAAAAAGCCCACCTCTGAACACAGGAGACTTCTATATCTCAACTTTAGCAGTAATATTAAATGAGGTCTTGTATTCTAGACATACTCTTTCCTCCCTCCAGTATGAAGAAGTAGTCCAACTTCCCTTTGGTAGGCTCCATCAATCACTGATGCCAACACCATAACTTCCTTCTTGGCCTGTTGATTGAAAAGCATGGGGAGCCTGAAGGTCAGGTGTCAGTCTTAACCTCCAGTTCAATGGAATCATTACTGTGTCTCTTGGTGGAAGTATTCCTTGCTTTGGAGTCAAGATCTCCAAGCAGAAGACTACAAGAATGGAAAGCAAAAATTGCTCAATTTAATTGCAAGTGGTAACAATGACTGGCACCATTCATTTCTAATCCTTGACTTGTGGACCTGTGCATGCTGGGTATCAGAGAAATAAAACATATGCTGATTACCCAACTTTGCCAGGTATTGCCACCTAGTGGGTGTTGTAATTGAGTCTTTCAAAATCCATCCATCATTCTTTCACGTCAGCTACTTTAGGATGGTAAGGAACATGATGAGACCAGTGACTTCTAAGTATGATCCCACTGTCACACTCCTTAGGCTGTGAAATGAGTTCCTCAGTCCTAATAAATGCCATGTGGGGTGAGATGAAAGTGGATAGCACATTCTATAAGTCTAAATCTAGTAGTCTTGGCAAAAGCATAGAATTGAAGAAAGGATAATCCATATCCAAGATGAGTGCCTATCCCAGGAAGGATAAAGCACAACCCCTTCTGCAAGAGAGCAGTCTGATGTAAGATGCAGGTGCTGGTGCAAGATCAGGGGCTAAGTGTTGGTCTCTACTGTTGGAAAATTTGGCAAGCAACAGTGGCTATACTTGGTGAGTGCAAGTTCATGTTGCTGAGTCCATGCATGATTCCCATTCTTACCTCCTTGGCTATTCTGCTCATGAGTCCATTGAGTGATGTTAAGGATGGCTATGGAAAAAGACTGACTGGTATCCACAAAATATGACACTTGATTTTTGCAATTCTCTTTTAAGATCACCATTCAGTGAACACTCACATGGAACACAAATATCTTCATGATTTTTGCCCATGCAGACAGCTATCCAGGTATAACTCTTCCCCAAATTTCTTTGTCACAAGTATTTAGATCATACTTGTTCCAAGCATCTGACCATCCAACCAAACCACTGACTATAGCCCATGAATTGGTACATAATTGTACATCTAGCAATACCTCCTTCCAAGCCCACAGTTTGAGGCCCACTGCCCAACGTTCTGCTCACCAGGAGATTTCACTTCACCACTGTCTTTCAGAGATATGACAGGAAAAGACTAAAGTGTTAGGGCTATCCATTTTTGAGACATCACACAAAATGATGTGTCAACTAGACTCAGGTCTTGTCTTTCTCAATTGATTGGAGAGACCCCCATGGGGGCTTAGAGAGAGAGGGAGAGGGAGAAGGAAGAGGAGGAGGAAGGGGAGGGAGGGGGAGAGGGAGAGGGGAGATTGTAGCTCATTATACAAACAACATTTAATTAAATAATATTGTGGTACATTCCTACTTTATGGCTCAGCAAGTCAGATAACAGGCAACTTAGATGATAACTTGATAACTCATGGTCAGTGGTTCTATTTCTTTCAATGCCCATTCTCAAACCAAGAGCAATCTCTCAAAAGGAGTTTCATTATTTGCAGATGCAGAGCCTTGCTGCAAATTCTACAGGATGGTACTGCTATTCAGCTATGGAGGCCTGCCAAAGACTAAACAGCATCTCTAACTGTCACTGACACTTTGGATACCATTGAAACAGATCATATGGCCCAAGTGGCAGAACAGCTTGTACAACCGCCTGGATCTGTAGCACAGCCTTATCTTATCTGGGGCTACACTCAAAATTAGAAGCTTTTTTGGTAACTTGATAAACTGACTTGAATGATATACCCAAATTAAGACTACATTGTTTTCAAAATCCAAATCGGCCCACTAGCCATTGTGTCTCCTTCCTGGTTTCAGAGAAGGCTAGATATAAGAATATCCTTCACCTTAGAAAAGATATTTTGGCAGGCCCCAGACCACCAGACCCTGGAAATTTCATTGAAGTAGAAGGCCCCTGAATTTCTGTCTTCGTCTGTTTGGATTACTATAACAAAATACCATAAACTGGGTATCTTATAAACCACTGAAATTAATTTTTCAGTTTTAGAAGCTGGAAAGCCCAAGATGAAGACACCACTAGATTTTAGTGAGCTCATTACTCATACTCAGTGCCATCTTTCTGTGGCTTTACATGGTAGAAGACATAAATGTGTTCCTTTGGATGTATTTACAAGGGCACTTACTTTAGTCACGAAAACTCCACCCTCATGAGCTAAACGCCTCCTAAAGGCCCTAACTCCTAATGCCATCACCACCACCTCGGGGGTTAGGACTTCAATATATGAATTGGGAGTGGGTGCAAACATTTGGTAGTAGCACTAAATTAGGTGATTTTAATTTGAATACAAAGTGGGAGGCAGAGATCAAGTGGTCTGAAGAATGCTCCTATCATCTTGATATAAATTATCCCCCAAACCTGAGCTGAAGGGACTGGGGAAAGTTACTGCACCACGAGAGTACTAACTTTATGAACTGATTAATCAGCTTACAAGTTCATAACTGAATAGGCTATTAGGAAATAAGGCTTAGTTGAAGGGGATGTTTCAAGGGGGCATGACCTTGGGGGGACTAGAACTTACCCCTGGCCCACTGCCCTCTGGCTCTTTCCTTCTCACCCTTTGTCTCTGCTTCCTGGCTGCTGTGAGTTAAGTAGCTTTCCTCTGCTGCATCCTTCTGCCGTGACATTTCTGCCTTGCCACCGGCTTCAAGGTGATGGAGACAGTTTACCAGGGACCATCTCTTTTCTTGCTATCTTTCTTTCAATTTGTTTATTTTTTTCTTTTTTCCTCTAGCTTAATCTCTATTCCTCATTTTTTTAATTGTTTTTTCTATTACTGTTATCTAAACAAAGTCTGGTACAAACTCTTTTTTTTTTTTTCTGGTACCGGGGATTGAACTCAAGACCTTGCGCTTGCCAGGCAAGCGCTTATGCCACCGAGCTATACCCACAGCCCCCTATTACTGTTATGTAATACTACAGGTCTTTTTACTCCTTCATAAGATTTTTTATTTCAATTTTTTCACCTTCTTCCCATCTTCCATTGCTCAATTTTTCAAATTCTATTTATTTTTTTCCTGCTTCCATTTCTCACAAACTCTGTCCTTACTAGTGTAACCATTAACTCTCATAGTTTTGCAGATACTGGTGGTTAAATATATCTTACTACAGTGGAACACTGTTCCATTGTTAATAGAAGTAAAATTGCTCTATTGGGTAGATACTATATACCAATATCTGGTTTGTCTTACAGTTTATACTATGACTAGAGATCTCACTTCTGTACCAATAATGGTACAATATTAGTTCTTAACACTTGTCATTATCCAGTTCATCTTTGATACTATTGTTACTGATTTTACTATTTTTGTCAAGATAATATAGTTGTTGCTTTTAATTGGTCTTCTATGCATGTCAATATCTAGATTGCCTAGGGGTCATAAACAATACTGCCTCCCATTCTCAGAAAGCTGGTGACTGAGTCAAATAGGCTACAACCTCCCCTCCCCAGTAAGTGATGGTGATTGGCTCCTGGGACAAATCCAAGAGCCAATAGCCAGCTATGCCTAGAGGACATCTTTGTGTGGCAGACATTACCCAAAGAGGTTTCAATATTAGCAAAAAAGTTACCCACCATAAGAAATCTGCAGGCCTCTACACAGTAAACAAAATATAGAAAATGAAAAAACAAGGACATAAAATGCCTCCAAAAGCCCCCCACTCCCCTAAAGCAAATTCAAGGGCCATAAAAGTGGAAGAAATCAAAAGTCACATAGCCAAAATATTAAAATGGTAACAATGGCAGTGAGAAGACAGACCAATAAGATGTTTGGCAAATTCAAAGCAGAAACCACTAAAGAGATAATGATCCTCATAAAACAAATGATCTGTGAGTCTAGAGAAGATACTAATAGAAAACTATTTCTTTCGGAAGAAAGAGATGCAAGCCATGAATACCCAGCATAGAAAAGTACTGGAGTCCATAAAACAGTTTTGAACAGAAATCTAGGAGATTAAAAACTTTATTGAAAGTATAAGCAGCAGAATGGACTATTGTTAGAGTTGTGTCCAGCCCCTGTGATGGCCTCCCACCTCTCTTTGAGACTTGCCCTCACTCCAGTAAAGAATGGAGAAATGGGGGCTCTTAGTGAGAAATGGGGGCATTAACACTGATAGAATGCAAAGCAAAAGCTTTTTAAAGTATGGCAAATGCAGAGGAAGCAGAAGAAATGCTATCATAGTGGTGCTGCAAAACGGGAGCATCGCACTCAGGTTGCCCCTGCGAGTATGAGATGTGTTTGGTGGATTGGTGTGGGGTAGACCAATCAGGGTCTTAGCCTTTGTTTCTGAGAAGGAGACAAGGTCAGCACGCAGTAAATGTAACACTTTCATAAAGGATACAGTAGGGTATGGTTTTTCTGAGGCACATGGTACATGCAATTGCCAGCCACAGAATAAGCATTACACCTATCAGCCACAGAGAAGCATGTCATGGTAGGACTCCCAACATGTTCCAGAGATCTCTGTGCCCGTACACTTTAGGCCAACACTTTTTTCAGACTGTTGTTAACCTTCTTTGTGCATACACAGAGACACGATATTCGCCAGAATAAGAGCAAGGACCTGAAAAGAGTGGAGGGTGTAAGGAGACTCTTAGCACCTCAGCCTGAGAGAACCCCCACCAGATGCGACAACATGATACTCTACACTAAGACCCCAAAAACTCCATCAAAAGACTTCTAGAATTAATAACCACATTCAGTATCATAGCAGAATATAAAGTCAGTACTCAAAAATCAATAGCCTTCCAGTAACAGACTCACTTAGAGAGAAATTAGGAAAATAACGTCTTTTAGAATAGCATTAAGAAAAATGAAAAATGTGTGAATTAACCTAAGCGAGGAAGTGAAAGACCTCTACAATGAAGACTATAGTCTTTTCTATAGAAGGAAACTGAAGAGGACATCAGAAAATGGAAAGACAACTCCTGTTCCTGCCAATATAGTGAAAATGGTCATACTTCTAATGCTCTTATACACATTTAATGCAATTCCAATTGTAATACCAATAGCATTCTTCACAGAACTAGAGAAAGCAATCCTAAAATTCATATGGAGGCAGAAGAGTCCTAGAAGAGCAAAAGCAATTCTTAGCAATAAGATCGAGGCAGGGAGCATCACAATCTCACGCTTCAAGTTATACAACAGAGCTACAGTGACAAAAACAGCATAGTATTAGCAAAAAAGCAGATAATTAGAAAAGAATAAAGGATGGAGAAACAACCCCTCGCATACATAACTACATTTATCTTTGACAAAAGGGCTAAATATCTTCACTGGAGGAAAAATAGCCTCTTTAACAAGTGGTAGAGAGAACACTAGATTTCCACATGCTAACAATTGGACCTAGACCCATATCTTTTATCATGCACTGAACTAAAACCAAAAGAGATATAAAAAAACCTAAATATTAAAATAGAAACAATTGCTGGAAGATACAGTAGGTAAAACTCTTAAAGAAGTAGGTATTGACTTTCTGAACAAAAGCACAGTTGCTTAAGAAATAATACAAAGAATCAACAAATGAGGTCACATCACATTAAAAGACTTCTGCACAGTAAAGGAAGCAACCACCAGAGTGAAGAGATGGTGTTATGGTTGATACATTGTATCAACTTGGGGAGTCTAGAGGTTTAACTAAGTAACTCAACAGTTATAAATCTTGGGGTAGACAGGATATGCCCTTACCCTTGTGGGATGTTGTTTATGTTAATTTGGGAAGCTTTAAAGGTTAACTGTGTGATTCAAGAGAAAGCCAAGGTGCTTTATAAACATCCTAAGCCTGTAAAAGAGGAGGGCGTGGTGGTTATGTGAGAGATACAC
>PVLD010021032.1:0-32438 GCA_004027595.1 Dinomys branickii | reverse complement strand
ACTCTAAACCTATTGGAAGAGAAAGTAGGTAAAAATCTTGAAGACATAGGAGTAGGCAGAGAGTTCATGAACAAAAATGAAACTGCAAGGGAAACACTTCAAAGAATCAATAATTGGGACCTCATCCTACTGAAAAGTTTTTGTACATCTAAAGAAATCACCAGCAAAGTAAAAAGAAAACCCACAAATTGGGAAAAAACTCCTAGCTGGCTGTCCCTCAGACAAAGGTCTTCTGTCTAGAACATACAAAGAATTAAAAAACATGTACCTGACCAAATTCAAAGACCCAATCCAGAAATGGGCATCTGAGATGAATACACAATTCTCAGACAAAGAAGTACAAATTGTGAATAAATACATGAGAAAATGTTCCACATCCTTAGTCATTCGAGAAATGCAAATAAAAACAACATCGAGATTTCATCTCACTCCAGTAAGACTGCCCAGTATGAAAAAATCATCCAATAACAGATGCTGGCGAGGTTGTGGAGAAGTAGGGACTGTATTACACTGCTGGTGGGAATGCAAACTGGTGCAACCAGTGTGGACAGCAGTTTGAAGATTTCGCAGCAAACTAGGTCTAGAGGTCCCATTCAAACCAGCTATTTCTCTTCTGGGTATTTTCCCAGAAGATCTGAAAACATCATATCACTCTGATATATGTGCACCCATGTTTATAGCAGCACAATTTATAATAGCTAAAATGTGGAAGCAACCCAAGTGTCCATCCACAGAAGACTGGATTAAAAAATTGTGGCATTTTTATATAATGGAATATTATTCAGCTATAAAGAAAGACACTTTTGGGAACTTTGTAGGCAAGTGGTCAAAACTGGAGTCCATACTCATAAGTGAAATAAATCAGCGATACGTGTGCGGGCAACGCATTGTATCACTGGTGTAAGAACCCGAGGGTGGGAATATAAACTAAGAGACATGAAGGAAATCTGTTCAAAAACAAAGAACAGATGGGACGAGGGAAAGGAGAAAAGAAAGAGACAGAAATGTATGTATGTATATATGAATATATATATATGCAGGAGGGCTAACATGGTTCTACTATTGTATTATATCACTTAATGCTAAGGAATAATTGATGACGGGTTATTTGACCAATATTGTATGTCTGTATGTGTTATCCTGAACACACACTTCGAAGATATCAATATGCAAAGCAGTAACTATTGGTGGTTTTTGTTGTTGTTGTTGTTGTTGTTTGCCTGTTTTGTTTTCTGTCTTTGGATGTTTGGTTTTTGTGTTTTTCTGTTGTTGAGAGGGTTAATGATCTGACCAATTTTGCATGTCCGTATATGGGTTCATATATTTACACTTTGAAGATATCAATGGATAAAGCAATAACCACTGTTGAGACCATGTCTCCTTGTTTATAGATCAGTTGTGATTGTACTATTTTTTATGCTAATTGGTGTCTGTTTGTTAATATGTTTTTGTACTTTTATTTAAGAAAAAAAACAAATATCTATTATACCTATCAAAGAAATCATTTTCATTAAGGCAACTGCATGAGCAAGGTTAATAGACTGAAATTATGATGATTATCTGTTCTGTTCTATGTGGTCATGTGATACTATGATTTAAAATGATAAATTATACTATTGATAGATATTGACAAGTGTGCAATATAATAAAATGTGTAATATTGAAATTTTTGTGTTTACACAATTAGTTGAGCTTAAGTGCTTTTAAATGTCTGATTTTACTAGATTTGCATCTTAGTGATGTGCTGTATTTATAGAAACCATTGAGAAGTGTATTACGTATCTATTGGTTCCTAAGAAGTTATCCCCAAGCTTAACATCTTAAATAAATAGACTTTTATTTTTTTGGCCTTTTTAAGACAGTATTTTTCACTATGCACTCACTTTGAGCCCAGGCTGGCCTGGAATTCACAGTGATCCTCCTGCTTCAGCCTCTCAAGTGCTGGGACTACAGGTGTGCACCACGATGCCCAAACCAAAGAGATGTTTTTGACCTCATATATTTTGAGGAATCTGGAAGTGGCTTAGCTGCCTGCTTCTGGGGCAACGCCTTGCACCACAAGGTTGCTGTCCTGTGGTGAGCTGCGACTCATTCTCAAGACAACTTGAAATGGAATGGGGCTCTTAAACTCAATCTAATGGTTGTTGACAGTTTTCTGCTGCTTTCTGGCTATATCATTCAGTTTGTCCCTGCCTGGGCTTTCTCATAGGATTACTTAGATTGCAGAAGCTTACTTTCCCTAGAGGGAGCAATTTATATGTAAAAGAGAGAGGAGAAACAAAGAAAGAGGGAACAGAGAGAGAGAGAGAGCTAGCAGAGAGAAAAGAGAGACACAGAGAGAGGAAAGACAGAGAGAGACTATGGGTAGGCAGGAAAATGCTGAGAGACCCTAGTAGAGCACAAACCGTAATGAAAGCTAAAACCTCTCATTAACTAATCTCAGATGTGCCTGGCCAACTTCTATCATCTACTGTTGATCACACAAATAGACCCTCGAAGAGGTAAGAATCCACATTCCACACTTGACATTCCTGAGGTCTGAGGTTTTAGCTCCTCCTTCACGCATAGGAATGGGCCTTCTACTTCCTGTATGTTCTGCACTGACACCATGATGGAATTTGCTTTGTTCTTACTGAAACACAACATACACCTAAAACTATTCCAGTGCCAAAGGGGAATGGCACCTTGCTATTGCCCAATAGGAACTGAAGTCTTGGATCCTACTTGGTATCCAAAGATAACAGGATCCAGAATTGGCTTCTTAGGAGATAGCTGGTATGGCAGTGCTGGGTGCGATGCAGTTTCCTCTGCCATGGCTGGAGATGTTGGCTCCCTCATCACACAGTTGAGAATGTGGACATCTAGGCTTTCCATTCAGCTATTTCAACTGTGGGTGAGGATAAAGCCAAGGTTTTCTCTGCGTACTAAACTCAGTAGAGTGGGTACCATCTCAAACATTTCTGCCTGGCAAGCCTGCCCATTTTCTTGGTCCTTAATTAGAAAATGTGGTGCATTGCTCCATTTGTGTATGCATCCAGAGGCATGTTAGGGTTGTGAATCTTCTTCTGCTCCATGTGCAGCATACAGGAGGCAAAAATAAAACCGCAACTCCATGTCATTTCCCCAACCCTAAAGCGCCTAGATAACCACTTTGCTCTTTCTGCCTTTAACAATCTTCCTATATTAAATGTAGTGTCCTAAGTTTTCAGTTGTCCTTACAAGGAGGAATACAGAAAAGTTCATTTACTCTGACTTTACTTTTACATTGAAAAAAAAGGATAAGTTCCTTCTTTCAAATTTCACCTGCAAATTCTCCAGTTCTCCTTCAGTCGTCTGCACCTGAAGAATCAGTGTCTTATTTTAGTTATAACAAAACCTCTTGATTGCATTCACTTATTTGGTTATTCAATTTATCTCCTTAAATAATACTGATTTGTTCAATCATTTTCCCTCTTCAGGTATGTGTGATTCACTAAATGTACACAAGTTTGTAATAAAATTTAGTGAACCTAAAATGAGAGGAAATTCTTTTACTGCATTTTATTTTAAGTTATGTTATTTTTCAGGCAGAATCTTGCTATATGGTTGAGGCTGGCCTTGAACTCCTGAGAATCCTGCCTCAGCCTCCCAAGTGCTGTGATTATAGAAGTATGCTACCACATTAGGCTGAGAGGGAATTTAGTATGACACATTCCAGAAGGTTTTCTCCATTCTAGAGCAGAAAAACAGGACATTATCAGGTGTGGATATAACCCTATAACTGCTGAAGCAAACTTGCATTGCTAGGAGACACGAAGAGGTGGCATAGGGAAAAATACACAGAAATCAGGTTGCTAAGCGCTTCATTCAGGTATGAGATTAACTATAGAGGCTCTTCCTCCTGGAACTCTTGTTCTGTCATATAAATTTAGTGAATTTTTTAGAGAAATTTTGAATTGTTTTCCTTGCCACTACAAGCAAATGTTTGTGATAGTCCCCAAAGCAAATGGCCATTATTTAAAGTAATCATACCAAAGAATCAATAATTACCAATTTCATTTTTGTTAGAATACAAGGTCCAGACATTTATTGAGTCAGTCACATCTTCGTAGTGTTTACATATAGCATCAGATTATTCTCACTACATTTTACAGAAAAGGAAGATCTGGAACAGGAGATTTTGTTTAGTAGCACACAGAATTGAGTGACAGGTTGACATTTGTGCCAAAGCTTCTAGTCTGAGCCTGGCAGTGCTGGTGACCCGTGTGCAACTGCATTCAGCAGCAGAAGATGCCCAGAGTACTCTGTAGTTGAGATTCTCCTATGTGAGTGTATGACCTGAGAAACTGGCATCAGCAGAGCATTCTCTGGGGAATCAGAATTCATTTTCTTTCATAGATAGATTTTTCTTTAATTGTTCTGTGTGTGTAGCAAAGAACCTTTGGGAACAACTAACTGCTCTTGGGGGGCGCACTAACAGAGGAACATCTGGAAGACAGTATGACTTGGCAAGCAAAACAGCAGGCTGGAGAGCAAGGGACCAAAATTTCAAATCCCATTTCCCACCGCTAATGGGGGTGACCTTGAACAAATTCCTATGTTGGGCCTATGTCTGCTCCAGCAGATACCAACATGGAAATTGGGAGCTAGGCCTGCTGTACATTAATGTATGTTGTCTATACGACTTAAAGCTGTTTCCATGGTAACCTGCATTCCTTTAGAAACACAAATGTGTTTGCCTAGGGGGAATGTTTGTGGTGTCTTATCCCAGTACACTGATATTAAATCCTCATTTTTTGTGACATCAGGAAAAGGGATGCATAATGGTTACTACAAAAAATTTTTAAAGTAATAAAAATAAGCACCATTCTAATTTATTTTAAAATACAGAATTATGGTATTGAGAATATCATGGAAAATAAGGAGCCCCGATTCAGCATCTCTCACTTCTCATCAAAATATTAAAACAAATAATACAAAATTAACCCACCAATAGGATGGAAAGCAGAACAATTGCTTAGTAATCTGATTTAACCTTAAAAGGATTCCTGAGAACTGAAATGCAGAGGACTTGGCAAAGCAAAATAATGAGGGTAACAAAAGTTTTCCTTCCTCCTGTTGTAGGCACTTGACACAGAACATAGATTATTTTTACCAATGAGAGAAGGAAATATCCTCTGCCTCTTAGAGCAGAGCACTTCCAAAGTGTTTTGTAGCTTTTAGTGACTGATAAACTAGATTAATATAGGGTCCATTGATCAGGCTTTAAAGTTACAATGAAAGTTAAGAGTTCCACAATTTACAAGCAGTGTGATAATTTTAGCAATCAACAAGTTACTAAACAACTAATTACTACACAACAAACTATTAAGACTTTTTATGCTCTTTTTCCTTATTAATAAAATGAAGGTGATGATTAAGGTACACTTGAGAAGCTGTGTACTACAGGGGTGAAGAACAAATATTTAATGCCAGACTATCTGGTCTCAAAACCTGTTGCTATCACTCAGTAAGTGACTTTATAGTTAAACTTCTAATTCTATACCTATGGTCAGTGCATTATGGTCTAAATGTCTCTATCCTTTGACACATTTATATGTTGAAATATAATCACCAATGTGACAAAGTTAGGAGGTGGGACATTTGGGAGGTCGTTTTTGGGAAGATAGACTCCTCATGATCAGGAATAGTATACTTATAAAAAGGCACCGAGAGTTTCCTTCCCCCTTCCACCCTGGGAAGGCAGAGGCAGAAAGCACTGTTTATGAGCCAGGAATGATTTTTCATCAGACTGTTATCTTTCAGTGCCTGAGTCTTAAGTTTTTCAGGCTCCAGAATGGAGATATAAATTTCTGTCTTTTCTAAGCCATCCAGTTTATAGTATTTTGTTAGAACAAGCTGAATAGACTAAGAGAGTAAGATAACAGTGAATACATCAGAGAATTTTACTGAGGATTAAATTTATTAATACTAATAAGATTCCTAAAACAGTAACTTGTGTATGCAAAAATGATTAATACCAGTTAGTTATTATTAATAATAAGCCCTTATTGTTTAAATATTAAATGAGCTAATAAATGTGTATATCTTGACATGTGCTTGTGTCCAAAAGGTATGCATTTAATATTAGACATGGTTATTAGAGGTCTATGAGGCTTTTTAAAATTTTCTAGCTATGAGAGCTGATGCTGACATTTAATCTGAAAGGGCAGCATGATCACCTTAAGTGAGAAGTTAATTAAACCAGCCACCAGAATCTGTCCACCAAAGGTTTATTCTGACAAGGAAGGACCAAGTTCTTCTGCATACTAGCCAGTCAACATTGTAGGACTGCAAGGTCAAGCTTAGCCTTCTTAGATACATAGCTGTAAGGTAGCAGCTCTATGAGGATTGCCAGAATTGTTTACTTCTTATCCCCAGATCATAGAAAACTGTCTAGCACGTGGTATGCACAATATGAATATCTGTTTAATGCACATATGAATGGAGACTGAAATAACTAACAAACTATGATGAATGCTATTTGTCAGTACTAACGCTGTAAGGAAGCTCTATAAGAAAGATCTGTGAAACAGTTTTAGTAGTAAGAGGGTGAAGAGTAATAGTAGACTCACTCAGTTCTAACATAGGTAAATACAATATTTATTTTAGGAAAAGGCATCAATTTGGAATCCCAAGATAATATCAAGTGATTTACATTAGGAAAGCTAAACATTTGTAATTTCGCAAAAATATTTACTTTTGTAAAGCAAGATTTGTTGAAGGAAATAAATAAAACTTTTAAAAAAAACACTGTTTTGCATTCAATGAGGGAAATAAAAACAACAGTGAAAGAAGGGAGAGAAAATGAGATAATACTTCTGTAAAAAAATGCATTCAAAATACTGATTAAAAGGAAGTCAGAAATCTCTTTTGCTACCTTAAAATAATAAATAACTTTATTTTATTATTTTTACAAGGTTGCATTCAATCAGTTTTACCATGAGCTCATTGGTGTTACTTCATCTATTTAAATAAAAGGACAAAGTTGCAGTTTAATGTTTATCAACCTGGAAAAAAATTCATTAACAAATTTTAAAGAAAAATATTGATCCAAAATAATATACTAAAAATATTTAAGAGTAAAGTAGAAGAATTTTAATTAAAATAATAAAGCAATAAATATGAATCTGATGTAGAGAGGATAGGCAAGATAACAGAATGACTTAGGCTTTGCATTCAGAGCAACACATGCCTCCCATCTTGTTTTTAGGTAATTGGGTTTCCCAGAATTCATTAAGTCGCTCACTCTCTTACGAACATTAACCAAAGCCATTCGTCTGGACATGGCATGTCATGGTTGTCAGGCTTTGAGTGGAGTCAGCTTACTTTTTCAGTCATTTTGGATACTTGACCTTTCCAACTATAGCTTTGGTCTTATTTTATTTATTTATTTTTATTTTAAAAATTTTAGGAGCAGAATATATTTAATGAAGGAAGGAAAACTTGTCTGAAAGAGGGAAAGAAGGGGCCCAAATGGGTTGCCCAGGAACTTGTCTTGTCTAGGGATTTTGTAGAGCAAAACTATGAGGGGAGGTAGATCCAATGTGGGGGAAAAATGGGAAATTGCAAAGTGGGCACATGGTGGAATAAAAATACAGTCAACAAATAAGATTAGAAGTATAATTGCTCGGGTAAAGTTGATTAAATTGAGATCAAATGGGAAGGGAGTCTGGTAGCAAGCAGGCATGAATACAGAACAGGGGCTTTTCCTGTAGGGGGCCGGGTTAGTGACTCCTTCTGGCTTTTGCAAGGTGATTGCTACCTATTTAGAGTATCAGTCCCTGATTTGGGCATCCATTTTGATCTTTTAAAGAATATATGTAAACATCAACCACAGAAAACATAAATTGATAAAAATTTCTTTCATAGTAAGTTGAGACTAACACATAAACTGATAGTTCTGTTGCTGACTAATTAAACCACTGAGATTCAGAAATTTATTTTATTTATTGTAAACTCTACAAAACATTTCACTAAGTAATTACAGTCTGATTTCCTTTTAAAATTTCTTGATGGCAACTGTTTATCTGCCTGAATATCCAGGCACTAATG
The DNA here is from genome assembly GCA_004027595.1 of Dinomys branickii. Classification (NCBI taxonomy): domain Eukaryota; kingdom Metazoa; phylum Chordata; class Mammalia; order Rodentia; family Dinomyidae; genus Dinomys; species Dinomys branickii. The sequence continues at coordinate 24,365 of PVLD010021032.1, read as the reverse complement.
GACACAATGAAATGGCAGTAGAGAATGGAGGTTAGTTTATGTAAAGCATGTGAGCCAGCTCTAAAAATAAAGCAAATATTTCATTATTACTCCTTATCTAAAATGCACAGCTTTGATGTAACTTAAGAATAATGTGTTTTTTAATATGCTAAATTGTTACTGGAAAAATATTGACAGGTGTCACAGAAGTGTCTTTTGTTCTAAAGTGCTTTCTTATTGGCTTTTTAAGAATGTTGGGTAGCTTTGCTCTTTATTTAATGTTTTATCACATGTTATATATTGAAACTCCCTTCCTGGTTATCCAATCTGCCACAGCAAGGCATTGCACCGCACTGAACTGTCACTAGGAATCCATTCCCAAGTCTGAGAAATTACCAAAGTGCTTACTTTCCTAAGGAAGCACTAACATCATGATCATTGAAAAAAGAGTAAGAAGCTACCATAGTTGCTGTTATTTCATGTTATTACTATTCCCCAGGCTTTCACAAAACAATAATAGGCAGTGTAGGTGCCCTAGTAATGACAACAGCTTGGATACAGATGGCTATTGCCTTTAAGGTCATAATCACACTAATTTCGCACTGGAAATTAATGAAGGCAGAAACAAATCAAGTCAGAGCTGGCTACGGACTAAGACAAGAACAAATAGTTACCTGAAAGGAAGACAATGGACATTAAATTACAGTAAAGTCATCAGTTGATATTTATTAATTTTTATGGCCATACCAACCTGAATGTGCCCGATATTTGTTACTAATTATGCAGCATCATTCAATTCATAAAGAAAAAGTACCTGTTAACTTATAATAAATGTATATTAGTTTATAGTAAATGTTAATATTCATTAGTTTAATTTGAAAAAACATCAAAATTCAATGAAATACAAAAAGAATTAAACATTTAACAGATTTCTGTAATTATGAAAATGATGGTTATAATGAGTAAATAAAAGTGAATCGTAAATTTTATAGTAAAGAAGTTGTCATTTATTTTATAATCTGAAAGTAAAGACTGAACGGTATCAGATGATTAAGATGTACAATATCCATTGTTAGGGTTTTTCTAAAATCTCATAGTATATTTGTCTAATTATTACCACATTATTAGAAAACCATTCTTCAAGAGCTGCCTGCCTTCCTGTTCATCATGTAAGCAATAATACTGACTACTTTTATGCCAGATAGGACATTAATATAACAAGCAATCTTGAAAGATAGAAATAGTGAGATTCAATTCTCCTATGATGCTCCCATCTTCCTGTAACTAAGGCCTGAGCACTGAGCTGCATCCCCAATCCCCAGCCCTCCCTTCCTTTCTCTTTTGCTCTCTCTCTTTCTTTCTTTCTCTTTCTTCCTTCCTTCCTTCCTTCCTTCCTTCCTTCCTTCCTTCCTTCCTTCCTTTCTTTCTTTCTCTGTAAAAAGGGTTCCAAATTTGCAAACTTATACAGGCCGAGTTTGAAATCTCAGTCCACCTCTCAGAGTTCCTGAGTTTATAAATGTGTGCCCCACACCCAGTTTCTCTTATACCACACATTCCATCATGTGTGCCATCAACCAATGTGTTCATTTGTACCAATTCTCTGAATCTTCTATCTTAACCAGGTGTCTGGTGTCTTATCCTAGCATCCACTAAAGAGTGGGACAGCAATTTTTCTTTTCAGCTTGTAGAGTAAAATTTCACAGTTTTTAACAGTGTGATTTGAGAAAAGTATTCAATGGAAGAGGGAAGTTAAAGTAGTTATATAAGTGGAGCCCTTCAGACTGACTTTTCCTCTTCTGAAGCTTTCCAAGGAATTGGTGTGTTTTATGTTTGTACAGTATTCCCCTGTACCATAGGGTCAGAATGAGTTCTTTCCATCAAAAAGAGTCAAAGAGAAAGGTTAATATAATTCACTCTTGGGCTGGAGGTACAGCTCAGTGGGCTAAGGGCTTGCCGCTGAGCACTAGGGCCCTGAGTTCGATCCCCGGTCCCGGAAAAAAATATATATATATAATTCACTCTTTTAATATCTCATCAGTGGACAGATAATGGTTTAGTGTAAGTACCTCCACGCTATGCACTGCACACTCTCACCATGTGGACAGTACCTTGTTAATGGGCAAAGCAGAAGCATGAGTCACAACACCTACCCAGGACGGCTGTGGAACCAAACTCCTTCTGGCAAGCATGGCTGAAATGTATCAACAAAACACAGGCCAGGAACTAAAAATAGTTGCATGGAGCATTGTGGTCAAATTTACAATTTAGGTGTCTCCTATAGTCAAGGAAAAATTACTTTCCCTTTAGAGAATATAATTAAAAGTAAATGATACATTTTTATTGGACTCTTCATGTGGAGACCTCGTGTGATATGCTTGGCTATTTGGCGTGGTTCTCTCAGTTGCTGAAATTCCAACAGCATGTTTAAAGTGGGGCACAAATCAAGAGGCTTCAATAGAAGCTGTCCAGGTACTATGGCACACTTTCTACCTTTGGTTCCCAATGAACTCAACGATTCCTAGTCTCAAAGACTGATGGTTTGATGCATGGACGGAGACAGCATTCACCTAGGCAGCCTCTTAAAGCTTTGAACTTTTTTAGTTTATTTTTTGAGGGTACTGGGAATTAAACTCAGGATCTTGCACTTGCCAGGCAGGCATTTATGCCACTGAGCTATATCACTGGCCCCCTAAACTTGGAATTTTTTTGGCTAACAGATATAGCGATCAGATAAACCCATCGTAAAACATAGTTAGTAGTCTACCACGGGGCTGTAGATGAAATTGTATGCCTTACCAGTGAACACTTGTGGCAGCAGCTTGACATTTAATAAAGTGGGTAAACTCGAGTTAAATGATAAGTGGTAAATTAACATATCATCAGCTTGGCACTAGCAGTGCCCTCAGTTTGAAGTAAAAATAAAAGAAGGAAAGAAGACAAGGAGAGAGGGAGGGAAGTAGGGAGCGAAGAAAAAAAGGAAGGAAGGAAGGAAGGAAGGAAGGAAGGAAGGAAGGAAGGAAGGAAGGAAGGAAGGAAGGAGATCAAAGCAGCTCTCTCTAGGGCCAACGCTAATCCATGTTCTACCCACTGAAACAAAGATGGTGGGTTAGCAGAGCTGTCAGTCCACAGAGGTTCTTCTACATGCTCTGGCTCTTTTGCTGCTATTTCAGCTAAGCTGAAATCCACTGGTGTCTACTAAGCTTCTGCAGTTCAACCTAATGTAAGCTATTCAGAACTGAAAATAGTCGTGATTGTTCTGCTCAATGAAAATAACTCAAGGCTTTTCTCATGGCACAAGGCATTAGTCATGTCAATGAACCTTTGTATACTTTTACTGACTCAGACTGTTGGCAATGGCTTAGCTGTTTGGTCTCCCACTTGAAAAATTACTGATTGCAGAATAAAGCAATCTTTGTGTAGTCATGAATGGTTGAAACAAATTTCGGTGCTGATTGAACATACTACTTGTATTTTCAGCACCACTTATGCAAACGTCTACGGTAAGGCTGTGCATCCTGATAAGACCAACCAGAATCAAGTTGCTGATGAATCCACATCCGTCAAACTGCTACTAATGCTGCATAGATGAATCTTCACAGCAGACTTGGAAACATATCTACTATTATAGACAAGATACAAAGAAAAGAACTCTGTTTCTTCTGCAGAGAACCCCTACACTGCCAAATTAAGGATTCCTGCCAGAGCTGAGCAATTAATAACACGTTGAGGGAAGCCACATTATATCAGTCATTGCTCCTGTTGCCACCTGGTAGACTGACAGATGTCATGTCATTGACCCCCCTGGGGCTGTTGATGGGTCTTTCTCTTGATTAAAGTAGGTTGACTAAACTTTAAACAAGGTCTTCCTGTCTGTCTTGACTTCCCTCCCACAGTGCGCCTTCTAGGATCCAAGGTGCTTAATGACAGAAGCCCATCCTTTGCCTTTTCTTAGATTATTTGCTTTGAAAACTCATTATGGTATATTTTTTCTCTTTCCCTTGAGATAAAATATTTTTGTAAAACTCTCTTGCCAGTGTTACAACTCAGGACTTTCTTCTCAAGGAATAAGGAATCAAATCTTTCAAATGCAACCAATGAAGGAAAAAACTTCCACTTTCACAATCTTTTCATAAGTTAAAACCTTAACTTCTGTGGAGAACTTGCTGAAGTGATTAAAACTACTTTCCATCAGAAAGATAAGAGAATGTATATATTTTATTTGAACAAGGTCATTTTGCATATACACATGACCTAGAAAACTCCCCAATCCAGGTCTCAAAAAATATGCTGTTGTTTGATTCAGTGGAATTGATTCAGATAAATTCAAATAATAATCTCTAGTCTCTTTAGAAATGCTTTCTACGTGTCAGCATAGCCAAGAAGAGCTAAAGAATTCAAGCTTAAGTCTGTTGCAGTTACCTGGATTCTCATGTTTGATTAGCATGGCACGATATCATAAAGTCAGTGACCACTTGAGTGCGGACACTGCTCTCTGTGCCGTTCTATAGCAGTGCATATGAATCAAAGTAAAAATCTAATGGGTCTTGGACTTGTCTCATTTTTACTTGACCCATCTGGGTGAAAGAATGAATACAAGGGGGAATGGCTAGGAAAAGTATGAAATTATTGCTAAATAGATGAGCCACACTCCTTTTGATAGTGGAGGGAAAGCAACATTGCTGCAACTGGCAGAGGACAACTGATTCTGGAAGATAAAAGAAACAAAGGACACTCTTCACCTTTCAGACTAGCAGCTAGAGACTTCCTCATGAAGGAAAACACATCAGTGATGTTTACCAAAACTACTACAAATCCATTCCATAAATGCTGGATCGTCCATCCTCAACCAGAGAATTCTGACTGTGATTTATGATCATTCTTGTCAACCATAACAATAAGGCTTTGGCAGCTACAAGAGTTCCTTCACCTTGTACTCTTAAAAGCTTGTCAACATCTATCACAATGTTTTTGTGGGATAAGTAAATGTACCCAACTGGTTGAATATAAAAACAGGACCAATACCACTTGGATTGATTATTCTCTGGTAGTCCCTCTACAAACAAGGAATACACTGAAATACACAAAATCAACTGGGAAGACAGTTCAACTCTCTTTATGGTCCAAGAAGCCACATTGGAGTCACTGCCAATCTGTGTTGCTTCAATTTATTGAGGTTCTAGTAAGTGCAGGTAATATTTCCTTTTAGGTGAATTATATGCAGTCAGGACCATAGTTTATGTGAACCGAGCATTGATTTCCTTTCCTCATGCTTTTTTTCACACATAGTGACTTATACTTTAATTATGGTCATGGCAAATCTTCAAATATGTAAGCAACAACAATAATAAATCATATAGCCATTAAATAAGTGGGTGCATTTCGTAAAATGAAGTAGTGTTGGAGATTCTAGATAAATAACTGACTAATTTAAATAGGAGATACCCATGTAACAGAGGTCATTTAATTGGAAAAGGTGGGAACATACAGGTATTTGTCCTCAAGTAAAGATGAAATATTCCATCACATCACCTTGGCCATAGAAGGCATTCAGGTGATTCTTCACTCATTGTCTGGATTATTTGAAAAAAGATAGATGTTGGTTTGCGAGTGAAAACGGAGGCTGTACAATTGCTAATATTCCCAAATTTACAGAATTAATGAGTGTCTCAGGGCAAGAAAAAAGATCAGAAAAAATAATTTTAAAGCCACTTGACATTTAATTGTATTGAAGTAGTTAAATATATTGTATTTTTAAAGTGTCCAACCGGCTTATTGAATTCAGGCTAACATCAATCAAACATCTGCAACTTCAAAAGCAAATATTTGGACTTTTCTTAATGTTAGGAGGTGCTAGAGTTTAGATCTAAACTTCCTCCAAAAGTCTCTTGGTTTCTGACATGGTGCTATGGGAAGGGGACTGGCTTATGAAGCACTGTCCCAACCAATGGATTAATGCATTGATGAGCTCAAGGTAGGATGTGCCGTTAGGCAGTGGTGCCTGGTCATGTCACACCCAGCGATGCAAACTGCACTCCTCCACGACATGCATCCAGGAATCATAAAAATATCACTAAAGCCTTAGAAGTATAAAGTTTAGAAAGGAAAGCAAAAGTATTTTATTTGAAAAAGAGAAATGAGGCAAAGACAGCTACCTGGTGAGAAGGCAGGGGGTCTAAAGCTGGATACCCAAAGGGCTTTGTCTCCAGCCCTTTTCATTAGGTAATAGAAAAGATGCATCCCAATTCACCCCCACGCTTGGCATAATCTGATTGATTGGCTGTTTCAAGCCCTAGGACCTTTCATTTGGCCACCATAGCCTATGTATAAATTCTTAAGGGAGCTTCATTTTGTTTTCTTTGTCCTGTCAGTGTTTCATCTCTAAAATTTATGGATTTGTGAGAAAGAACCTTACATACTAGGTCAAGTTAGTGATTAATAAAGGGATATAGGTATGTTTAGTGCAGTGACATGGAGAATAATACGTATGTGAGTGTCTAGCTGTGAGTTTATATTTTATAAAGTAAGTGAATTTTCCCTCATGTAGCCCACTCCTCATTTTGTCTCCTTTGTATTTCACTGCAGGTGGGGAGGGGCAGCCAACTTTGGCTAAGCCTGGTGCTTAGCAGTCACATTCTGTTTATCAGCTCTTGCCTAACTGCTCCTTCCAACAGAGGTGTCACTGTTCCTATTTAGAATTGGCCAGAAAGCTTACTGAGCTTCATTGCATTATGTCACCAGAGTTAGGAGATGTGGTTCACTGGAGTCATGACCTGGGAGGGTTTATTTGTGTTCCTGGATCCTCTCTTGCCTCTGTGCTTCCTGAATGGTATGGGTAGAGCAGCTTTCCACTGCAGGGCCCTTCCACCACGCCCTATCAGACCTGTAGTCAGACACCTATGGACTGAGCCCACCAAAACTGTAACACAACACTTTGTCCTTTAAATTGTTGGTGGCAAGTGTTTTGTTCTAACCACAGGAAAGTGCTTAACATAAGAGAGATGTCTTTCACACAGCAAGGCTGCAAAATAGCCTTGATCAGCAGAATCTGGTAACTGGGGCTGCAATTTACTTGGATAAATTCCAAAGTAACACTTACTCTCCCATGAGTTCTACACACACCACCATATCTTCTAAGAATATCTTTAGAATTGATTAGCTATAATGTATGACTATGATAAAAATGTCCATTTGTCCTGTTATTTATTTATACACTTATTGTTCCTTGTCTAAAACATATAAAAGCTCATTATTCAGTCATTTCTTCAAATCACACTTTATTGTGAGGACTCGTATGTACCTATAAAGTTAAAACAATTTTTGTGGGTTTTTTGCCCTTCTGGTTAATCAGCTCTCATTTACTAGATCTAGCAAAGGAAACCACATATTAAGAGGGAAGTAAGGAGATTTTTCTTCCCCTACAGTATATTCTAATTACTTAAATTGGTGGAAAGTTGCTCAGTTGGGTGGGCTCTGGAATGGTTGAGGTGACTGCTGCAGGTTGGCCTTGTTCTGCTGCTTGGATTCCTATTGACAGTAGTCCTAATTCAGTGCTATTTGAGAAAGTATGAGTGCATTTGGTCTTATCCTCTACCTGTCACTTGAATGAATGGCCAAGGGGTGGTGTACAATGTCAGAATCTACATAAAGGAAAGACATGTGGAAAAGAAGTGTAGATATAACTATGAGATGGTCCTTAAGTGTATTGCATCTCTATAGGTCGTGCAAGCAGAGACACAGACTGAGCTCTCTTCCAAACAATATTTTCAAGCACAGTTGTACAGCAACCAAACACAGGTAGTGTCTTCTTCTAGAACCCAAATCAAGAAGGCTTCCTGCCACATACTATAGAGTCAACGTCTATTTCTGGAGCCGGAGAGAATGCTCATGGTCCAATATGAAAATTGAAATTGTCTAGGTTCATGACTTTTCTTACATTCCACTAAGTATGTTGGAATCATTTAGTTCTTGAGTCATTCCATAAGGACTAGGAGTTGGAGGTACTGGCTATTAGTAGCACTATGAGTGATAGAGTGTCACTTACAACTGACCTACAACTCTCAAGTCTTTTACCAGAATATTTAAAACAAGGATAGAAGGGGCTGGGGATATAGCTCAGTGGAATAAGTGCTTGCTTAGCAAGCGCAGGGTCCTGAGTTTGATCCCCAGTACCGCAAAAAAAATAAAATAAATAAAACAAGGATAGGGTCATTTAATGGCTTGCAAGTTGAGGAAGAGTGTATGTATTTTACAATTCTTAGATAAATACATTTTAAAAAATAAAATTTAAAAGTGAAATCCAAGCTAATCCGATTATTTCATTTAATAATTATTGAATGTCCATACTAAATTGAAAAATATTTCAAACAGAACCTTTTTAGATTTTTCTGTACTCTTCAGTCCTTATCATCTAAAAATTCCTTTGGCATCTGAAGTAAAAATATTGTAAGCTACATCAAATATGCATTCAGGAATGAATATATAATTTATATGTAGCATATATATTTATGTATCGTGCTGTCATTGTGAACAACCATTTAGTGCCAGAGTGCTTCTGGTAATGTAAATCGACACATTCTAATTCTCAGTTCATATATAATACCTTTATCATCAGCCAGTAAATGCGCTCTTAAAATCCCAGATAGTAAATAATTTAACTATTTAAAGCCATATCTCCCATAGCGTCAGTTCAGTTCCATCACTTAAGCATTAAAGCCACCATACATATTACATGAGTGAGTGATCACAGCTGAGCACCAATAAATTTCATATCCAGACACTGCAATTTGAATTTCATAGAATTTTCATACAACATGAAATATTGTTTAAAATTAAATAAGAGAAAAACCTAGACTCATGAACCATATGAAAAAGCACTGAGCTGTATTTGCCCCATAAGTCAAGGATTTTGCAAGTCCTTGTTCCATAATGTATTTATGCTGACATTGTGAACATTTTTCTCCTAATTTATTTTGTTTTGTTTTAGACTGGTTTGGATGGGTTTTTTCCAGGACCCTTTCACATATCTTGTGTGATATGCAGTCATTTTTAATAAATCATATATTATGATGCTTTGAGCTTCATCTGGACTTTATGCAGCATTTAAATTTTAAATTCTCTGTCCTTTTTTACTTAACACATGACAAAACAGAAGAAAACTACATGACACCTACAAAAATTTAAAAGAAAATGATAGTTTTTAAAGCACGCATTCTTAATATTTTTACCACATTATAAGATAATGTATAGTGAAGTATTAAAGGCCAAATGAGGAATAAATTCGTAGATCCTTCAAATTTTCTGAAATTATTCTATATGACTACTACTCTGAGTCTCTGCAGTATGTTATACAAAAGTGAAAATGGCTTATAGAAGGACAGAAATTACTGGTTTAATCAATATTTAAACTCACAATTAATTGAATCTTTCTTAACTAATATTCTTTCTCTGAGAATTATAATCAAACTGAAGATAAATTCAGTTCTGACATGGAAGTGAATAGCTCAACTTCTTGCTATGGCTTTGAATTCCAGCTTTAAGCAATTTAGTGAATTGGAGCATGGCTCAGCTAATGACTTTACACTAATAAGATTATCATAAAGAAAAAACATGAAATGGCTCCTAAGAAATAGTTCTTTTCAAAAGGATCCGTTTTACTAAGATAGGATAAAAATAAATGTAGGTAGAAAGGAGACAAGAAAACTCATGATTTTAACATTGTAGTATCATGAATAATTGAAGACTCAGAACAAAGTTACCCAAACTAATAATGCCTTTTCTTTCAGACCGGAAGACCTACCCAAAAGAAAAAGAATTCCTAAGCCTCTAAATTAGGTTGATAGTTTTCATTTGTAAATCGAGCCTGCTCTTTTCCTCCCACAGACTGTCACCCTCAAAGAAACAGCACACTAGTAAGTAGTGAGCACAACTCTAAACTTCAAATGCAGGCAAATATTTTGCATTCTAACATAGTCCATCGCATAGCCAAACAGAGACCAGAAACATAGCTTAGATCACCCATAATAAAGACATGCTCATGGCAAGCAAAACATGGCCGCCCCAGACAGTAAGTCCCCTTGTTCTGAGGGCCCATACTCCCTCCTGAGTGAGAATATTTTTGTACCTAAAGAAGCTTTTTATATGCCTGCTGCGGAGGCATCCTGACAGTTCTTTTTCCTGTGATAAAAGTCAATGACTCTTCTCTACCCACAGTCATGGGTGGGATGAGTTCAGCTAATTCTCTGTGTTTAGGGACTCCATTCAGACCTCCTCTGGTGACATTAAAGTCTCTAGAACTGATAGTATTGTCCATATATCAGGCCTCAGATATTTTTTTAAATACTGCTTATCTTTTGAAGCAACCTCACTTCTATCATTTTCAATATAGCTAATAATGAAAATATATAAAAATAATCACAATGCTTAGCCCTACAATATCACATTTTTGGGAGAAGAAAAATCTGATCTGCTGAAGATCAGATTCTTATAACCATATGAAACATGTTACTCAATAAAAAATTTATGCTTACATCACACTTCATAAATTAAAAAATCATGCACATTAACTATCTTGGGTTCTTATAAAATCCATATATGGATATATCATGACTTTTATTATTAATGACTTTTAATTGTTTTTATTTTACATATTAAGAATTGGAATCTATAGCCCTCCAAATGACATTTGTGTTTATGAAACTGAGACAAAATGACAGCTTCCATTTTCCTCAAATTTGTTCAAGCTCTTTTTCAGGACACAGGTGCAGAGCCCTAGGACTTGACCTAAAATGACCTGGAGAACCTGGTAGAAGCAAAAGTCTCCATGGGAAGCTGAGCAGTGAGAACTGCTCCTCACAGACCTAGATTAGAAGCAAGGCACACTGTTTACAGTTGAAGACTGGCCCGAATTACTCACAAGCTGCACCTGGACTGGCAGATCGGGTCAGACTCTTCTACCAAGCTGGTCGGATACCGCTTGTGAGCCCTTTCCGTTGACCTGATGCCTGCTTAAATTCCAGCGCACCCTGTTCACTGCAGAGACAGATGAGGCTGATTTGATCTCGTTGTCCTTTTCTTTTTGCAAAAGAAAACCCTCATGGTTCCTTGCCATTGACTTTGTAAGTATATGGCAGTGAGCCCTTCTTTGACATCAGTGACATTAGTTTTAAGTAGTCTTGGTATCTTTCCTCTCTCCTTTTCCTTTTTCTTTTCACCTTTTTCCATCTTTATCGACTCAGACAAACATACCCAGAGTGCAAGGCAGATAGAATGAAGTCATGGAAGTAATAATAATAATAATACATATGTATATGTATATATATATATATATATGGGCATTATCTCAATATGTAAAATGTGGGGGTTTTGAAAGTTAAAAATTAATTTTAAAGATTAGAAAAGCAAAACTATCATTTTATACCCTGTAAATATATATACTTATTAATAAATTTAATATATCATTAAAAATAACAAAAATCTTCCTTCTCAAATCACTTCCCTTCCTATCACCCTTCCTTTCATATCCACGTAAGTCAATCAACAATTGCAGTCTGATTATTTTCAGAAGAGACACAGCATGCTTATACCCTCAGTGTTTTATTTGCCAGCAGAGGACCATGCTAACTTGCTATGAGATAGGGTGATAAGTAAGCATCGGTTCTTAAAAGTCAAAATGAAATTTTGCATATAGTTGCAAACTTTTCTTAACCAGATAATTTCCCTTTTCACCTGGTATGTGATACTCTATTGCTAAACTATGCAACTATTTCACACATTTCCATTAATTCATTTTTTACCCCCGATTTTTAACCATTGTATGTTTGTTCATTGGACTGTAGTCTATTTTTACTTCTAACATTTTCTGTAAAAATGCAACTACAATAGTATTTGAATTGATATTTCCAAAAATAACTTTGGAAGAAGCTTCAGCCCCTTGCAATGTATTTCCCCTCTTATGTGATTGATACTGTATTCAACCATTTCTGTTTGCAAACCTTTCTACTGTGTGGTCAAACTAATGATTCAGTTCTTCTGTAGTTTTTCAGGTTGTCACTGGTGGTCTCTTTTTCTGTCTTCCTGTGTAGCTGTGTGGTTCCTTCTGTTTTGCCATACATTTAATGGTACCTGTACTTATGCTAGCAAGACCAAGTTTTAAGGATAGCAATTCATTACACTAATGTAAATGTAATAAACACATTGATGTTGCTGACAGCAATAAAAATAACTGCTTCTGACAACCAGTCAGCGCTTCTATGACACTTTTTGTGAGCCAAATTTTCCTTACTGTTCTGCCACCTGTAGGATAGCTTCTCCTAGGAATAATGAATAGGAGAGTCCCGTTTGGAGTGCTGCTTCTCTCAAAATTTTTTCTGCTTCCTTCTTCACTGTCTGATTTGTAAAGTTTTAGCTTGTATTTTCAAATTTTGTTTGAAGCAGTGTGCTAATATATGTAAATTAGGTCATTTTGTTGGTCAACAACAAACAGTATTTGTTGAAAGAGGGGTATTAAACATATAAAATACATGTCAGCTTACTTAATCCACGTGTGTTTTCAAAACCATATATAGAAAATTTGACACTAATACATATACAGAATATGATATGAATTGAATTAGATATGTGATTTTTTTAATTTGTGAAATATTGCCATGTGATCTCTATATAGAAAACAAGGAAGTAAATTCTTCATTTCTCTTTTCAGGGGCAGGCAAAGGAGTAATAAAATGAGTTGTTCTTGACACAACTCCATCAAAGAAAATTTGTACTTTCCAGCATGACATAAATTACAAAAAGAATTTCTTCATCTACCCATCAATGAGGTCATAAACTTATTATTTATAAAATAGTACACAACAGAAAGTAATAGTATGATTTTCAAATGAATTTTCTATAGCCCTAGTAGAACTTTAAGTCATCCTCCCTCGCTCTGTTTAGTTTCCTTAGCTTCAGCATATAGTCACAACCCAGTATACCCCTGGGTGCTGATTTTCACGAGGACACTTAAAACAGCATGCGTGGTTTTTTGCAACTCCAGTTCATTACTCCTATTGAAAAAGTTAAAATAAATGATACTAAGGTTATGTTGGTAAAACCAGCTTTGTAGAAAACATGTAAATAATTTGCCTTCCAACATACATGTTTATTATGTTGTCTATTATGGTTTTTATCTAGATGTCCCCTCAAAGCCTCATGGGTTCACAGGTGGGTCTTTTGGGGGGTGACAGACACTTGGTTCATGATGCTGGATTAGTCTGCTGATGGGTGTATAACCGGGTGCGATGTAGGGATGTAAGCCTTGGTGAAGGAGGTGTCCCCTGGGGATGCGAGCTGGAAGAATATATATATATGTATCTCGTGCATCCTCCCTTGGGGGCTGGCCACTGCTTCCTGCCTACCATGCCACTCTGCCTTGGAGTCAACTAGGGACTGAATCCTGTTCAAATGGTGAGTCAAAATAAAGCTCTTCTTCTTTAACTTCTAGATGCTGGTATTTTGTCCCAGCAGTGAGAAAGTAACAAATGCACTGCCCAATTTACCTTTCACACTTCATGCCATTTAAGTCAGGTATATTAGTTTGTCAGACAAAGAGACAGTGTGACCTGCACCCCAAACTAAATGTTATGGTCTCAATGTTTTTGCTACCTAGAAAATACATGTGTTAAAGTCCTCATCCCTGGGACCACAGCATGTATAGGTGGGACCTTTTTGAAGTGTACAGGTCCTAGGAGCAGAACTCTAAGGAGTATAGTAGTGGCTTACTAGAAAGAACCAGAGATAGAGTCCTCGCTATTTCTTCCTGTGAGTGTAAAAGGATAAAAAAAGGTGTCTTCACCAGATGCCACATCTGCTGCCTTCATCAAGGACTTCTCATTTTCCAGAACTATGAGAAATAAATTTGTGGTTTCTATGTCAGTCTGTGATTCTTCAGTATAGCAGCCTGGAAAGACAGGCACTGAAATAGGTTCTGAAAGAAAAAATAATAAAATCCACATATCAAAAAATGATGTGGAATATCTGTTAGAGGAAAACAGTGTAAGCAATGGGATTTTAGTGAAGATGAGAAGATAGTCGATGAAAATTATTATTTATTAGGTGAGTGGATTTGTTTTGTCATATAGATTTTTTGGTAACAGTCTTAGAAAATTTTCAGGCACATTACCTGAAAGAAATATGTAATGTTTCAAATATGTTTCATAAGAGTTGTAACAAAGCAGGTATAAAGTGATTATTACCTATAACACTCATTATTTTCTTGTTATTGGTTTGGGTGTTCATAAAACCTTTGACAAAATTTATTACAAAGGCATTTTGTCATGTATTTCTTACATTAAAATAAAATAGGTTTTTCATAATGTGGGATGACTGCCATATTTTCCAAGAAAGCAAAAGTTAACCCGAGAAACACTCCCCTAAACAACCAGGGTGGAATTTCACTTAAAAGTTTTCTTCCAGCACATAGTATTTGAAATCAGAGAAGTCTACATTCCCAATTGCCAGGGCATCTTCTGGAATCGGACATTTGGCTTTTTATCTCCTCTCTCTTCTCCCACTGCCACACCCACTCACTACTGCATTTCTTCTCATGTAAAAGATTTTCACCCAACTACAAAGCATTTCATCAAAGCCTCTAACATTGCTACATCTTTAAAATTTCAGAGAACACTACTGAAAGTTACATAATTTAATCCTAGATTTTCCTATATGGCATTCTGCCCTTGTGTACTTTCCTGAGTGAGAAATACCTTGACTACTGCATGACCAGCCAACTGCATGCTTTCCTTCACAGCCACGAAAACAACTTGATGTTTTTACCCTTTCCAGGCACAAATAAAGATTTCAGATTGTTGTCTAAACTACTGAAATTATTCCTAGCCCTTCTGTAAATTTTTTAAAGCCTCACATAATCTCAATAACCCCTAGTGCAGACATACCTAGGTGGGAAATCCTTGTCTGCTATGCACACTCCCTATACACTCTGTCCGGAAGTTTCCCTAATATGTGCTTTGGACTGACTATTCACTCTGGTGTTCAGTGTTTCTCTTTGAAAACCATCAGGAACTTATGGGCAAGGTTGGGGCATTTTCTTTATAGAAACAACCCAACAGCTGCTGGGTTGGGTTGACCCTAACCACAGGTCCTACGCTAGTTGGATCACTGATTCACCTTGGGTCAGTTACAATGTGATAGAGTATCACATCTAATCCTAGATATAGACCTAGGATTTAGGATTCTCAGAGTTCTCTAATTTCATTTTAAAACAATACTATCCAAATTAACATCCCTTCTATTATATCTATAGCATAAAAGGAAGCTAAACAATATTTGATGTCCTTCATCTTTTCTCTACTGAACTCATGGTCACTCTTCTGACCCTCACCCATCACCCTATTTAATAGCTGCACCTTTATATGATTTCCATCTCCACGGTCATATTCTTTCTTTGGTGACTTCCAGATAACAAAGTTCTGGTGATCGGGGTAGGTGTGACTGAGATGGAATAAGGTGACCATGGATTGGAAAACTACAAACTTTAAATCTGTTTGCACCTGAGTAGGCCATGCTCACAATTCTGTCAGTTCTGCATCAGTCCACCATTCTAGTAAATGCAAATACTATAAAACAATGCAAAAAGCATCCAGTGTAGGATGGAAAAGCAATGGAAACTAAGATTTTCATCTAAATCTAAGTAGGAAGTATTTTATCTAAAAAAAATACCTAAAAGAGTGAAAAGAGGAAAATAGGGAAGGGAAGGGAGGGACCCAATGGTTCTAAACATGAAATATCCAACACTATGCCCTGGTTTCTCACAACAAAATGACTGGGCTTGATGTAGTACAACAACTTCATCAACTAAATCATTGAAAACAAGGCACATAGAAATGTTAAATATTTTTAAGAAATAAAATGGTTGTTTTAAGACTTATAAGTATAGCCTTATAATGAATTTTCTAAATTATTTGGTTTGGGCAAAATATTTATTATGTTTGAAAATGAACTATTTTAGTACCATAAATACCAAGGTACATCATATTCGGTGTTTCTACATATTATTGAAAAGAATAATTTTTTGAAAAATAAATACCTCAGCATTTTAATAAATTTTGCAGTTAATTGCATTCTTTTTAAACAAATTAAGTGTAGAAGGACATATGCATGGTTTATCTAATTTTTGAAATTTTCAGGTGCTAACATTTAAACTACTTCCGGAAATTGATATTTTAAGAATGTAAGTTTTTCAAAGCAACAACACATAAGCACTTCAAATGCAGTTAATTTGATATCTGAATATGAGAACAATAGTGCAATAAATTTCTTAAAAGCAAGAAAAACAATATAAAAAGGAAACTATATCCCATGTGTCCTCTAAAATAGGCAGAATGAGCAGTGTGTGTGAAGAGACATCCGCTAAATCTATTAATGACAACCAGGGAGTTAATTTCCAAGTAAAATTTCAAAAGAAGGGAGAGGAAGGCCTTCCTCATCTCAGTAAGAATTGCCTTGACAACATTAGAAAAGCATAAGTAAAGCAATTTTATAACTAGTGGGGGGAAATTGGACAGAACATACTTTGATGAAAGTCTCAAAGTACGGTTCATTTATGCCAAAATGAGAAAGGATAGGGAACAAAGAAGAGGAGAATGCACTTTATAATACATTTTATGAGTTGAAAGATGATTTTTTCATTCCTCATCTTTGAAGATATGTTTTAAGAAGTAATTTCCAAAATCTTTACAGAAATGATTTTATCATTCACTATGAGGAATAGACATACAGTATTAAATGTGTTAAACATTATTCTTAGAACTGCATTATGATATTCATAAATAGTCATACCAGGTAGTTTTAGGTCTCTTTGAACTGTAACAAAAATTCCTAAAGAGAAATATGCTGAGAGTTTAGTCCCTTGGAGAATATTAACATAATGACAGTTGGTTATTACATTTATATTTAATTTAAGCATAATCCTTTCTAGAAGGAAAAAAGGCATGCTTCTTGTGATGATTATTAACTCTCTAGTATGCTCAGAATGAGTGAACGTCAGCAACATTCATACTAATAATCTCAAAGAGACTACAAACTTAATGCAAGATAAACATAATTTAAAGTTAACTAAGCTACTTTTTTAGGAGGGGGCATCATATAGAACAGAGAACACTATTTTTGAGAGAATCACATAAATTTGAGGTACAAATCCTTCACTCACTAGTTACATTGTGTTTCCATTTACAGAACATGATACGTGTTCTGGAAACATCACAGCAGTGTATTATGGTGATCAAATGCAATGAAGTGTTTAAGTTTTCAAACTTAAAAGCACAATACAGTGAATACAATATAAGCTTATTAGTTGCTGCAAAATTGATAGCAGAAGGGTGGAAGAAATGAACATTTTTAACTAACTTAGTATATATTGTCTGATGAACTCCTCTTAGTATTTACTTTAGAAATGAAAAACATTCTCACAGAAGAAACTGCAAGTAATTCTCTTACCATAACACACCTAATGGAAGAAGCAAATCTGACAGAAAATCCACTCTCTTTTACCACTCCACAGTATAAAAAGAGTGAAGTAATTGTTGTATAATGCAATGAATTAGACATGTTTGGATGCTGTTTAAATTCTCTTGGCTTCACTTAGGTGCCTATATTAGTCCATTTTCTTGTTGCTGGGACCAAAACCTTGGGTACACAACTTAAAGGAGAGGGTGTTTAGTTTTGCTCATAGTTGCAGGTTATTCAGCCCAGGCAGCTGGAGACAAGTGCATCATGGCAGGAGGGCGTATGCAGTAAAGCTGCTTAAATTCAAGGTAGCCAAGAGGCAAAGCAGGGGACAACATCAGGGATCAGATACAGACCCCAAAGTCATGCCTCTTTAGCCCACACAGACACACCCAGAAATATGCTTTACTAATCACCTCAGAGACTCACAACCCAATAAAGTTGATAATTAAGCTTAACTAGCATGCTGCCCATATGTGTCTGTCAAATATCTTAATGACAGCATAGGGTGAAGCACCTTAGTTTATAAACATACCTCAAATTAACAAATGTACAGCTCAGAAGTGGAGGAAGCCAACCCCCACCAGGCTACCTTTGAATAATGGGAACATAATTAAAGTGAGAAATGCTTCTTACTTCAACTCCATGGAGAAATTGTTTTGAGATACATTTTTAAGTCTCCTCAGAAGGTTTCATAGGATGGAGTACTGGTATGTCATAGCAGTGGCCAACTTGACAAAGTAGTTCTTAAATTTGACTTGTTCCCTCAAGTCCTCATCCCTGGGAATACTTCTCCAGCAGACTCTCTACACTAAACATTTTACCTGGGGTCCGGCTTTTGTAACAATCTAGGGTAAGACCTATGGTGTGGACAGTCACACAGTTTAAGTAGCTGCAA
Source organism: Dinomys branickii (assembly GCA_004027595.1). Classification (NCBI taxonomy): domain Eukaryota; kingdom Metazoa; phylum Chordata; class Mammalia; order Rodentia; family Dinomyidae; genus Dinomys; species Dinomys branickii. Next base: position 5,992 of record PVLD010021032.1, on the reverse strand, counting down.
TGAACTCTTTACTGTCTGGATCCCTAGGGCCAAGATTTGTATAAATAATTTCCCCCAGAATGTTAATATAAATTCCACATTTTTTAAGCCTCACTATTAAGTAATATCTACCTGCTTCTTCAATTATGTCGAAGAGCACTTGGAACAGGTAGATTTTACTTCAAAGTAGAGGAAAGCATGAGTGGATGAGTGACGACACCTGTAATTTTTGGGATGGCCTTTGATATGTCTTCTCAGGCGACTGTATTCTCCAGTTATTCAGCCAAATACTGATCTACATATTTCAGTGAAAGTATGTTGTAGATTTGATACTCAGTACATTCTACACAAGGAATATTATCTTAGGTAGAGGTGAACTGTTTGGAAAGACTCAAGAACAGAGCTGAAGCTTTCTTGATGGAGAAGAAATTCTGTATGTGAACAGGGTCTCTCAGCCCATACCTGAGAGTTTCAGCCTACCTCCCCCATGGCCGGCCCCATGGATTTCAGACTTGGCAAAAAACCAGCCCCTACAGTGGCACAACCCACTTCAGTTTTCACTTTTCAGTTCCACTGATTTCCTTTTGAGTTTTTAAAAGTACCTTCTTTGTTTGCTTTGGGACAGTTGCTTCTTTTTTTCTAAGTTATTATGATAACTTAGGAGTTTGGATGATTGGTTCATAATTTTCTTCTTTTCTAATGTACATATATAATGCTATAACTTGCCTTCCTCTCTATTATAACAGAGGATTAGAGAGTTTGATATGTTGTACTTTCTTTCTGAGGCAATTTAAGGCATATTGTTTTCTTCCCTAAAGATATCTGTCCTCTGACTCATGGTCTTCAAAAATATATTGTTTAATATACAAGTGTTTGGAAATTTTCTGTTATTTTGTATTGCCCTGTGTGATCCCTAATTTGATTACATTAATGTGCAATAACACATTCTAAATATATTCCAATGCTTCAAAATTTCTTTGTCATCATTCTGACTGTGGTTTATTTTAATGTTTCATGGGTGTTTCAAAAGAATCTGTGTTCTGTTGTTGCTGGAGGAAGTGCTCAGCAAATATTAATTAGACTGTCAGTTTATATTGAGTACTCTATCCTTGATATCTTTCCATCTAGTCACTTTATCACATTTAAGGGAGTGACATTAAAGTCCACTATCTTTCTGGATTTATCTCTCCTCTTTTTTGGCTCTATCACCTTTCATTACATTACACGACTTTTGTTTTTTTAGGGTCTTGGAGATTGAACCAAGTGTTAACACACTGAGCTACCTCCCCAGCCCTTTTTATTTTGAATTCTGAGACAGCATCTTGTTAAGTTGTCCACGTTGTGTACAACTTCAGATCCTCCTGCCTCAGCCTCTGAGGGTGCCACAATCACAGGTGTACCCCACCAAGTCCCACTTGGTTTATATATGTTATAACTCTATTATTTGGTGGATTTAGAGTGTTAAATATTGGCAGATCCACACTCTTATCATTACACAGTGTCTGTCCTCATCTCTGATAATTTCCTTTGCTCTTAAGTCTGCTTTGTTTGATACTAGCATAGCTACTTCAAATAGTGTGACAACAGTCTCGCTACATGGAGGTGGAAAATGAAACCCTTCAATTGATCTCCACAGAAAATACACTGTAAGATTCTTTATTTACATTGTGGATTGATTAAATCAAGTTAATTGACAAATGTATTGCCTTATTTTTGGTGGTAAAATATTTTCAATCTATTATTTTATCAATCTTGAAATACACAATGCATTCATATTTATTATAGTCCCCTTTCTCTGCAACCTATCGCTAGAGAATATCCTTCTCCTAACTGAAAAGTTGAAAGCGTTGATCAATTAATTTACATTTTTGTTTCCAAATTACTGAATTTTTAAATTTATTGTGTTGATGTGTTTTAGATATGCCTGATGATCACATTCATTACAGGGAGTTTGTAGCTAGCATGACATTCCTTGATTCTTTTCCCCAAAACCCCTCTCCTCCCTTCAACCCCTCCCCCCCCTATTTACCATACCATTTCTGTCTTCTTCCTTCTATTCTGTTTTCTTTTCTCATTCTTCCTTCTCCCCTCCTCCATCCCTTATTCCCCTCCCTATTTGAATATTCTCCTTCTATTTTCCAGTGTCCACTCAACATTTTGGTCCTGATTTCCCCTTTTCATTTCTCCCACTAGAAAAACAATATGATATTTAAACATGGGCATCTGATGTATGTCATTTAAAAGTGTGGACTCTTTGTGTTCTTCCTTCTCCCATCCCTGATCCCAGGACCCCCTTTTTCTGAACAGTTTCTATCTATTTCACAATACCTTTCATATACTTCGCTCCTTATCTGCACAATCAGTATCTCATACAAGAGAAATTACAATATTGACACATGTGAGTCCAATTTATTTCACTTTTTAGGGTATGTTCTCAAGGTCTATCCATTTAACTAGGAATAATTCAAATTTACCCTTCTTTATAGCTGAGTAGTACTCCATTATGTAAAATCCCACATTTTCATTTTCTATTCCTCAGTTGATGGGCGTTTCAGTTGTTTCCAAGATTTAGCTATTGTAAACCATGCTGCTATAATGGGTGCACATACATTGCTGTGGTACGATGCTTTTAATTCTTCTAAGAAGTACTCCAGAAGGAGAATGGCTGGACCAAATGAGATCTCTAATTCTAGCTTTTGAGGAATCTCCACACTAGTTTCCACAATGGTACACCACTCTATACTCCCATCAACAGGTTTTCTTTTATCCCACAGCCCTCCAGCATCTGCTACTGGTTCAATTCTTCACAGTTGTCATTGCTGTGCTGAAATCACAGCATTGTCTTAGTTTGCATTTCTCAAATGACCAGTGATGTTGAACATTTTTTCATATAATTATTTGCTATTTGTATTTCTTACTCTGAGAAGGGTGTATTCATCTCAGATACCCAGTTTTTTACTGGGTCTTTAAATTTGGAGGTTTTGATGGGGTTTTCTTTCCAATTCTTTATATATTCTAAATATTAGTCCTTTGTCTTAGGGACAACTGGCTAAGATATTTTCCCAGTCTGTGTGTTGTCTTTTCACTCTATTGGTTATTTCTTTTCCTTTGCTGTGTAAAAGCTTTTTAATAGGATGAGATCCCAGGTGTTTGTTGTTGCATTTCTCGTGCACTCTGGCTCATATTCATGAAAGCTTTGCCTACACTCTGTCTCCAAGAGTTCTACTATTCTCTATCCCAGCAGATTGAGTGTTTCTGTTTTAATATTTAGATCTTCCTTTTTCTTATCTCCTCTTCTTCAGCCTCCAGTAGCCATCACTCAACTGTCTAACCCTATGCATTTGTTTTTACATTCCACATACGAATGAGACCATGAATAATTTGTCTTTTTGCACCTGGCCTATTTCACTCATCAGAGCATTCTCCAGATTCATCCACGCTGTTGCAGATGACAAACCTTTCTCCTTTTTTAGTGCTCATTACTGTTCTAATACACGTGTCTATATATAGTAATGTATATACATTATAATGTAATAAATATTCTCTGCCATTCATCCAGTTATGGATACCCTAAATCTTGGCTCTGGTAAGTAGCACTGCAGTGAGCATGTGAGTGCAAGTTTCCCTTAAACAGACTGTTCTTACCGCCTTTAGATAAATGGACAGCATTAAGATTACTGGGTCATGTGGTATTTCTAACTTAAGTTTGTGGAGGTGACTGTATTGTTTTACATCAAGGCTATCTTTTTTTTTTTTTTTTTTTTTTGGCAGTACTGGGGATCGAATTCAGGACCCTGCGCTTGCTAGGCAGGCGCTTATTCCACTGAGCTATATCCCCAGCCCAATCAAGGCTATCTTAACTTACACTACCACATGAGCGTTTTCTTTACTTAACATTGTCACTGACATTGTTATCTTTCTTCCTTTTGACAATAGCCACAAGATTCACATGAAGATATAGTTACCAAGTTACAGGCTGGTGGGGGGTGACGTCTTCGTTTCCATTGAGCCCTGGCTACCAAATGCACGACATTTTTTCTGTGGTGCTTGGCTGGAGGGGGGCACTTACTACCAATGCTTCTTTTTCTCTATTGAAAGTACTTGGTTTATTTTTTAATTCATTTTATAGTTTTATTTTAAAGAGAATAAAAAACAATCAATAAAAATGATGCAGAGTTTCAAAAGAAAATGATAAGAATTAATAGTGGTTGGTATATTGCATATAATTATATTTGATGTAGTTGCTCAGATTACCAGATTGATCAAACCACTAAAGAGAATAAACAATAATTTAAAAAACATTAGAAACGATACAGAGTTTCACTAGAAAATATGTTAGGAATTCACCAATGGGTGTTACACTTCATACTGTTATCTTCAAATTAGTTGTGCAGATTAACAGATGTAAACATACAAGCTGCAAAGAAATTAAGCATTAACTATTTCTTTCAACAAACCATTAGACATCAGCAGTACAGTTGCCCCGACTACCCATATATAGAATTTCCCTTCTTTCTTTCTTTTTCTCTTTTCCCTCATCCCAGTTGTTCCTTCCTTTCAACAATTTCTATCCCCTCCATAATATCTATTATATATTTTGAATTTTATTTACTCTTTCATGTTCTTACACGAGGGAGAAAGTATGATATTTACAAATGTGGGTCTGATTTATTTTACTTATGAGTAAGTTCTCTTGCTGCATCCATTTACCTTTATAAAAGCCTCGATTTTATGTGTTTTATAGCTGAGCAATACTCCATTATATAAAAATATCACATAATTTTTATCCATTCTTTAGTTGATGGGCATTTTGACTGTACCCAAGATTTAGCTATGACAAATTGTGCTGCTATAAACATGGGTGCACACATATCACTGTGGTATGATGTTTTTAATTTTTCTGGGAAAATAACCAGAAGGGGAATGGCTGTGTTAAGTGGGACTTCTAATCCTAGTTTTGTGAAGAATCTCCAGTGATTTCTACAGTAGTTTCACCAATCTACACACCCATAAGCAGTGGAGAAGGGTTCTTTTTACTCCACAGCCCCTCCAGTGTTTGTTTTTGGTTGATTTCTTAATGATAGCCATTATATCTGGGGCAAGATGGAATCTCACTGTTGTTTCAATTTGCATTTCTTGAATGACCAATGATGTTGTACATTTTTTCATATATATATATTTGCCATTAGTATTTCTTTATCTGATAAATGTATATTCATCTCAGATGCCAATTTTTGGATTGAGGCTTTCAATTTGGGGAACCTGATTTTTTAAAGTCCTTAAATATTCTAGATACAAATCCTTTGTCTGAGGGACAACTGGCTAAAATTTTCCCAATTCATATGTTTTCATTTTACTCTGTTGGTGGTTTTTTTTTTTTGACATGCAAAAACTTTTCAATAAGATGAGATCCCAGTAGGTGATTCTTTGAAGTATTTTCCGTGCAGTTTGGTTTTTGTTCATGAACTCTCTGCCTACCCCTATGTCTTCAAGATTTTTGCCAATATTCTTTTCTAGTAGATTTACTGTTTCTGTTTTAATACTTAGCTCTTTGATCCATTTTGACTTTAGTTTAGAGCATGGTGATAGACATGGGTCTAGTTTTAGTCTTCAGCATATGAAAAGCCAATTTTTCCAGCACCATTTATTAAAGAGGCTGTCTTTCTGCACATGAACACGTTTGGCACCTTTGTCAAAGATAAGGTGGCTGAGTGTGTTTATAGTTGTGTCTGTGTCTTCAAAGCTGTTTCGTTGATCTTCAAATCTGTTTTCTTTGCCAGTACCATTCTGATTTTATCACAGTATCTTTGTAGTACAATTTTTTTTTTTTATTTTAGAAACATAAAAGTACAAAAACATATTGACAAACAGACACCCATTATCATAGAAAATAGTACAATCACAACTAATCTATAGACAAGGTGATATGGTCTCAACAGTAGTTGTTGCTTTATCCATTGATATCTTCGAATTGTAGATGTATGGACCCATATACAGACATGCAAATTTAGTC
>PVLD010021031.1:0-32439 GCA_004027595.1 Dinomys branickii | reverse complement strand
ACTGGGTTTTTAAGGAAGGAATAATAAGGCTCAAAACCAAAATAGAACAGACATAAGTATTAATCCTAAAATGATTATGCTTGGGGAAAACTGAGCCTCTCACTGTGAGGGAAAACAATCCTTTTAAGTAACAGACCAATCAACCACCCACACTGATTTTTCTTTTTGCATACCATCATCTCATTGGCTATGTCTAGGCAGTATTTTCCAGTGCAGTGCTTTACATACCAGGTCATGGGCAGGGGGGTACACATCATCTGGAGCAAGACTAAATTTGCACTTACATATTTTGAAGGATTCTTAATATTTCTCTGGACATTTCACAGTGAACATAAAATAATACTAGTACTTGTGATAGCCCATAAACAGATACAGTCATGCATCAGGAGTATGTGTAAAAAGAATGTTTGCATGATTGTATGAGTGATCAAAATTGAAGAGCATTAAACTTTCAAGCAAGGTTAACCATGGCCCTCAGGTCAATTGTAGTCTAACAACTATTTTCATAAGTAAAGTTTCATCAAAGCTATGCTTGCATATTTGCTATAGTCAGGTTTACTCACCAGTAATGAGAAAAATAGAAAAATTAAACTGTAACAGAAACGTTATAATTTGCAAAGCCTAAAATAGTCATTATATATCTGGTTGCAGGAAATGCTTACCAATCTTTGTTCTAGAGAGATAAAATTTCAGGTCAAAATTGTTGTAGAAAGGGAAAATTTGTTAATACCTTTCAGGGACTTGGTTCTAAAGTTTATAAATAATTGTTACACCTTGAAATTTTCTCAACTAACAGTAAAATGTGCCAATGTATCACATTTTTAAATCACAAATGCTAAGTATACATTGTCTGTTTATTTTCAAATTAGGCCTTTTCGCTATTGCTAAAAATGGTGAATGACTTTGGCTAATTTAATTAAACTTCTTAGCTTCTATTTATTTATATAAGAAAATAAAAAACTGCAATATCATATTATTTTGTAAAGATTATAATACTTGCATAGTCTTCATATTTGGCAAATAAATGATTATTACTTTGCTATCTACATATTTTGAAAAGATACATATTAGGTAGGTTTGACTATAAAGTAACAGCAGAACATGAATATTTATATATATATTTATATATAGAATATGTTTACCTTCTTTTAGTCCTGCAGATTGAATCTAGTACCTCATATAACTGCTAAATTTGCACTTTACAACTAAGCTATATCCCCCCCAGAATGTGTATTCTTAATGAGAACAAAGGATTTTGTTTTATTTGCTGCTATGCCTTATTTTTAAAATTTTTCCCCTTTTTGTTGAACTGTTTTAAAAATTTTGACAAGCAAAGATTACATATGCCGTACATGTGACAATTAGGTATGCATATAATTATGTAATGAATATTACAGTCAATCTAACTGCATTCATCAGAACTCATGTTGTACATTAGATCACCACAACTTCTTCACCTCCCTGACTTCTTCCTATCTTCCTGTTTTCTTCATAGCTGCCTGTCATTTGTAAAAGTATGTACAAACCAAAAGACATATGCCGATTCAAATATGAAAGACAGATTTTGTATGGAATAATTTCATTGATGTGTGAAATCTAAAACCTCAAACTCAGAAGCTGTGTAGAATGGTGGCTGTCAGCCTCTGGGAGTTACGGGACTAGGTAGATGTTCATTAAAGTGATTCCTGGATTTTCATTTTAAAGTCTTAATATCTAAAGTATTTGCTTAGAAAATATTAGGTTCTTTATAAACATTTACAGGATAAATGAACAATAAAAAGAATTTCTGTTCTTCCTGGCAATTGGAAGGAATAGATGAGAAAGATCAAAATAAATTCCACATAATTAGTACAAATGGTTAGCATTCACAGTTATTTTGTATGGATAGCTTTACGTAACATTGCTCTTTGAAATGCGATAATGCATACAAGTATATCTCAGCACCTGAAATTTATTTAATACAAAAGTTCTTGGAGGGAAATCCCATTTTTAGAATACTCAAGACCTAATTTTGAAATGAGCATCTGGAATGTTGAAGGCAAGAAGAAATTTTCAGAGTTGGAGACATTTTGATTTATAAATTAAAACAGTAAAAGAAAAGGAACCAGATTTGTTAGCACAAAAATCTATGTGGTAGATATTACAGTTTGAAAAATCCATTTTGAGAAAGTCATACATTATCAGTTTCAAATAACATTTTAATAAACCACTAAAATATTGGTATTTTCCAGTCTGCACCCAAATTTACATTTAAAAATGTATTCCAAATTTATATTTAAATATATATTCCAGTGTGTGCTGAGAGTGGAGACAAAAATGTGTTATCAGGTCAAAAGCTTTTATCCGCCATAACTTGAATAATCTTGTCCACAAGAGGCTTCAGTGGTGGCCCTGAGGCAGACGCTGTCCTGAAGCCCCAGGATAAACCTTTGGACCTAGGAAGGGTCTCCTCAAGGGATATTATACAATTTGATGAATGTATATGTGGACAGAGGATAGATTCAAGTTAAATGTGAGCTCCTTTCAGTCTCTGATATTTCTAGTATAACTTGAAGATCCAAAAAATATCATATCCCATGATCATACTTAAAATTATCCTATGGTCTGTGACATGCTGGATTGAGGCATGTCCAAGTAATGAACTTAATCTATCCATGCTTGGAAAAAAATCTCTCAGCAAGTGAACACTGCAATCAATCAAGAGAAATCTAAAATGCTAAGGAAAATCACGATGGCTAATCATACAGGGTAAATCATAATCTCGGTCGAATGGGCCGGCTATGCAAATGCTACAAAGCTAAACAGCAGCCTGCAATTAAGTGGGTAACTAGGTTGTCAACTACAAAACTGTTCTCAGCTCTTCCTCTGCAGGTAGTGTAGCACATGTACTTGGAAGCAGAAACGGGCAAGGGAAGGTCAGAGAACGGCCTTGGTCTGACGCCCTTCCATACTAGCAGACTGGACAGGACCAACAGGCAGGAAATTAATCTATTTTTATTGTGAGAAAGATTAATTCACAGTGTTAAGAAAAGTAATATAGTTGGCACAGACGGTAACCTAATTTTAATATTTGCTATTTGAAAACTGTCTTAGTGGGAAAGAGATAATACACAGCCCCCTTCTCCACGAAGACATTTCATCACTCAATTTAATAATGTTTTGTTGTTCTCAACAATCATGCCCACATTGCAGATGTGCATATCTATGCATAAAGCACTGCACAGGGAGGATATTTCAAAGTTTAAGTATTCAACAGCATTTACAGTCAAAAGTTCTAGTCTTCTTCTATGCTCTAACAAGTTTTCATGGATTTTCCCAAAGACAAGTAATGAGACAGTAATACAGGATTTAAGCAACATTCGCACAATGTTATAGAACACACACTTAGTTTTTCTCTTGAAACTTCCCTTTTATACAAATTAAACCCCTAACATTACTCTAAATACATGTTGATATTTTATTCAAAATTTTATAAAGTAAGTTTTTTTTCAAGGTATTTGACTCATGATAGCAAAATTATTTCAAAGTGAAAGATAATGGGTCTCAAAACTTGGTATAATAAGAGGTATGTATCGGAGGGTTTTGAAGATTCCCCTGCCTCACTCTTGTCAAGGACTTCCGATTTGTAGTTTGCAGATAGAACTTGCAAACTTGTTTTTCCATGAACCACCAAGATCATTACTCTCCAAACACCAAATAAAGAAGAGATGAAAGAAAATGGAATCTGCGAGGTGCTAGTGCTGACACTGTTTGAACTGTAGAAATGCAATATTGAGGGTTGGTGGGGGAGATGTTTTGATTGACTAAAAGCTGCCAAACTCATCTGTGATGGAAACCATATTTTGTACCCACAGGAGAACTAGAGCGAGTCAGGGGTTATGATAAAGCCTTTTTCCTCGGACAAAATCGACGGAGTGACAGTGCTGTGGCGTGTGAAGCTGACAGACAGAATGAGACGGCACAAAATAGAATATTTCCTGACAATTCCAGATAAGCAGGCATGCAAACACTCAAGTAATTAGGTTATTTTCCTAAACAATCTTGGTTGTAATATATTATTAGACTGCCAAAGAAAAATTGTTTTTAACTTAGCTCTTAAAAAGAAAGAATAAGCTGTAAACTATATTTCTAATTGTGCATCTAGAGTAGTTAAAATGAAGCCTCGTTTTTCTCTGTCCCCATTCTAAGTTAAAAATAAGTAAATAAAATCGCATGTGACTGTGCGCCCTACAAGTGATTACTCTGTCATTTCCACTTGAGTGGGACACATATGCCATCCACAAAAAATTACTAATGGGTTCAAAGATATTTCACAAACAAATACAATGTATTTTTACTTATGGGTACCATCTGCAGGATCTCAAGCATGCAAAATATTTTGATGCTTCAGGGAATTTTATATAATTGATGCTATATTTTTTTCTGAGAATGGTTCAAATGACTGAATATGAAATGTCTTCCCAGCTTAACTCATATTACTTCTTTAAACATAACATCCCAACGAGCTAGTAGAAATTAGTACTACAATCATCTTAGCTCTCTTGTGTATATATACATCCCTTTTTTCCCCAAACTGTTAGTGTTTATTTTGTTTGATTAATCTTACATGCCTGTACCTAGTAATCTGAGCAACTACTTTGAAGATAACAATATGCAATATAATAACCATTGTTAATTTCCTATCATCTTGTTTTGAAATTCTGTATCATTTTGGGCTTGGGGTGGGGGGCTTCTTTTGCCTCTTTAAAATAAAAAAAATTCCATCCCTAACCTTACTCTATAACCTCCTACTTCACCATTGCGCCCATGCCTGCTTTCCACATACCCAACTGATAGCAAAAGAAAATCAAAACTGCTCCTGCAGTCAATCTGAAGATGGAACAGAGTTTCGGTCTAGAAGGATGTGGTCATTTCTCATTAAACATAAATAGGTTAAGATTCCTCCACCCAGTGGCTCGATACTCTGGCAGGACACTCTCCTGCTCTTTCTGTTGGTATTGGAGCTACCTGGGCATGGTCAGGTTCTCATTCCAGGCTGCTGCCCCTCGGCCAGGAAGCTGCCTGACCACCCCGGACTTACCAGGAGCCTCTGGCAGATCTGAAGTTATCTTGGAGCAGTGAAAGAGGAGCTTGTGTGGCTGTCCGCAGAGCTGAGCCCTCAGAACTAGAAATGAAAGTGCTTTGTCTTTTCACTGAACCAGCTGAAATACCTGCCTGTAGGTGAGATACATCACACTTTTAAAAGAGGCAGCTCCACGTGATGAAGCTACATCCTGCTAGAGCAGCCCCCAGCAAGAAGTGCCAGAAAATGAAAATCACACAAGGGTAGCAATAGCCCACGTGGTTCACAATCAGCACTGAGGACTTTTCTCATATGGAAGGACCTGTGAACAAGTCAGATGAGCTGGGAAGCCAAATTCAGAGCAGTGGAAGGGGGGAAATCTTCAAAAGGGATTTTGATAAGCTACACCCCACTTGAGAACATTTTTCTCTATTATTTCTATTCTGATCTCTCTCTTAACCTCGTGAATTAAACCATGAATTTATAATTTTCAAAGGCAAACACTCTCACTCCTGAGATTCTTCATGCCTTTTCTGTGATATTAACTCATATCGATACATAGCCCATTAATTAACTTTATACCCGGGCTTGGCAGGGTGTAATGAATACATGCACTTATGACTACTAGTCCATTCTGTTGCCTGAGTGCCTGTAATGTACAAAAGTACTTGCACTTGTCTGAGAGATTATGGTAAATGCTCCTATGTGAATAGAATTAAGCAAATAGGAGTCACATTTATCACATTTAGAAGTATTTACATGGCTCGCCTCACTTAATCACAATTGAAGAGGCAAGAGATAGCGAAGTGGAGGATTAGAGAATTAGTATCTTTTCCAATGTGACACAGCCGATAAGTGGTAGATCTCAGAGCTAAGCTTTAGTTTTTGCTGCCTTCTCATGGAGTTCTATGCTGTCAATCCTATTTTCTCTTCTCATTAAAATAGGACAGAGAGACTAAGAAGAAAATTTATGGTACAAAACAATATATTAAATAATTATACCTTTATATCCTCACCAACTTCAACTGTAGGAACATTTTCCAAAATGGTGCTCAAACAGACAAAACTGATGTGTATACACATTTACCTTTCTTGTAATAGATGGCTATTTGTTGTCAAAATTCCTAAATACTACATACAAACAATTGTTTTGATAACCTTATTGACTATATCTTTGAAAGTCAATTCATCAAAACTGATAATTTTTATCAACTTTTGGTAATTTCTAATCAATAATCTATTGAATGGCAAATGAAAGATATTTCTAAGTTAAAATCTAAATGTCAGAGATTGACCAGTTACCTGAAAAATGTCCAATAATTAAAGACAGTTATTGTTGAATTCTGGGAAATTTCCAGTAGAAGCAGTCTTTATATTTATTAAGGAAACTGGTTTTCCTGTAACAGTGAGTTCTCCTTCTGTAGCCAGAATGCATGACTTTTTACTTAAGGAAAGAAGCATATACACTGTATTCATTAAAGAAAATATACCTGTATTATGATAGATATGTGCATAAAAAGGAAGATGCAATAACCCAGGTACAAATAAAATATAATTAGCACTGTCCCTATTCAGTTATTACACCAGAGTTGTTAATTACTTTTACATGTAGCATTTCACCAAATTAGAAGTTACTATTTTTTTCAAATTTATGTATCGAAATCTAATTGTAATGTACTTGTCCATTCTGATTTCTGGAAAGAATGATGATAAGACAGGACAGAAAGAGAATTTTCAGGCTTAACATAGTGAACTGTTGAGAATCTTTATAGATTTCCAGAAACACAATTTTCTCAGGTGTGATTTCCAACTCTTGACTGATTTTTAATATTTGAGTTCATGATCTTTAGAAGTCAGTCCCCAGTAACAGAGCTAAAGTAATACTCACCATGTGCTAATTTAAGAGCTGGCTTTTGTATCCAGCTGATGTTCCATTCAAAATCAGCAAGCCTCTAAGAGCTGAATCAAAATCTCCAAATTCTTTTTCTGACCACAGTAATGTATTGGAACTGTGGGTAGTTGGTTACCTATTAGAGCTTAATGTAGTACAGTCAGAGAAAAACATGGCCTCACAAATCTGTATAGCATTCAGGTCCTAGGCAAAATGAGCCATTAATATAATGTGAAAAAAATGCACAATCACACAGCACTGATACAGAGGTACAAGGGCCAGAACCTGCACATGTTGTGAGTCTGACTGACAGAGACCTTACTGAGATAATATAACCAACAAAGATGACCCTGGTGCATCCCAGCCCCAGTCCCCAAGCCACTGGGACTTAGCTTTGTAACATAAAGCTTTGGTTTTCATTTTTCAAAATATTAAAGTCTTGTTTGTAATGTATTTATAAAAAAATCTTTCTATTGATGCTCTGTGTAATCAAGGGTATTGCAAGTCTTGAGACTTCAAGAATCAGAAATACTGGAGGTGGGAGAGAATCCTGGTCCATCCCATAAGGAAATAGAATTAACATATAAATAGAAAATTTGTTGTTATTAGTGTTGGTATGATCTTTGTCTTCTACATCACTCACTGAATGGAGAGATGACTGTGGTAGATTTACTAGTGGTCAACTTGGAACACCCGCTGCACTGCATCACGCGGTTTTGGGGTGGAAGGCCCTCTTGACAACTGTATTGAAGAGCTTAAAAGAACTGGAGAGGAAGATGGTGTGCTATTGATTCTCTTGGAAAAGCTCATCATGCTGGTTCTCCTGAATTTTCCTGAACTCAGCTAGTCTTATCATCAGTGGAACTTGCTCAGGTCTTACTGTCACTGAAGATGGCTGAGGTTATCTTAAGGAGAGCTCTGGTCCTTACCTGGAATGTTGCTTCCTGGCCCTGATGCAGACCCCTTAGCTTGCTGGTACAGATCCTTCATCCCACTGCCACACACTTTCCAGCTTCGACCACTGCCTTTTCCCGTGCTTCCCAGGCAGACCCTGAGCTATGTTCCCAGGGTCTCAATGCAGATTCTTGAGAGAGACTTGTATGAGACATTGTCATGAGCTCTAGGCTTCCAGCTGGACTCATAGAAGACATTGTTTCGGGTCTTGGTCTTCAGCTGAACTTGTGCAGAACACGACCATGGGATCCAGGCCCTCAGCTGGATTCTTTGGGTCTCTAGTGTGTAGATAGATCTCCCGCATTTTTCTGCATTTGATTCTTTGAGTGAATATTATAAAATAATCTATAAATTGTGTGTCTTGAATTAAATCTTTTCCCCCCTAACCCCTGACTATAATGACTTAGACATACAGGATTTAGTAGCACTTTTCAGAATAAAGTGATGGATTTCAGGTAATCTGTAATCTAAATAATAATTACATGATTGGAGAGTTTAATATTTTATTTTTGTTTAAATTGACACAGTTATAAAAATTTACAGTATAGAATGTTTTGAAATATATTAGAACTAGCTAATAGATGCATTAACCCTTACGTTTTTGTCCAGAAAATACTTAATATACACGTCCTTTCTAACTTCCAAGTGCATAGCGTATTGTCACCACCAGCAGCCATGATGTTCTGTAATGTCTCCTGTCTAGCTGAAATTCAGTGTCCTTTGCCCAGTGTCTCCCTGTGCCCCTCCCTTATCTATCTCTAACCCTTGGCCACTATTCTGCTTTTACTCACTCAACCTCTTTTGATTAAAGGTAGATTTAATCTTAAGTAAAATGTTTTGAAGATTTAAATAAACAAAGGTATAAAGATTTAAAAACTTGCCTTTGAAATAAGAAATATCTTACATGCCACGTGGTACCTGTGTGATTTCAGAGAAAGTCATTTAACCTATCTTCAGGTTCTTTATCTGTAAACTGGCGATCACGATAACTATCTCGTTTGCTTATTTTATGATACATGAAATAATGTAGTTAAAATAGAGTACTTCACATATAAGTGCTCCCTAACTGGTTTTAGTCCGTGGTCATACACTGGGTGTTCCCAATCTCATTTGATGTCAGACGCTAAGCAGGATCAGCCTTGGTTAATGCTTCGGTGGAGGAAGACAATTAGTCATAATTCTTATTTTGCTTGAAATAATGTAACTGGAATTAGTATCACAGATACTGCCAAGCATCTTTGAATGAAATCTGTCTTCTGTGAGGTTGCCGCAGTTTCATACCGCTAACCAAAAGAATGCATGTTCAGGAAGAAGTGCTCTGACCAAGCCAGCTTTGTCCCTGCTATTTCTATTTAGACACAGCCTTTACAGGTGCTCCAAAGAATCAGTGAGGGATCACTCATACCTTCTAAAATGTATACATTAAATACATCCCTTTTTAGTTTAGTTGAAAGTATACCAGGTACAACAGAACAAAATCATTCACACTCTTCAAGGAACTATCTTTTCTTTTCTTTTTTATTTATTTATTTTTTGTACCAGAAATAGAACTCAGGTACAAAGTTCTTGCACTTGCCGGGAAGGTGCTTGTGCCACTGAGCTTGTCCTTGGCCCACAACTACGTTTGTAACACTTTAAGACTTAGTTAGAATCTTTACAAAAAGTGTGACCCTAAAGTTAGTCCAGACACTGTTGAAAGATGTATCTGTCATGCGTGTTCATTTGTAGTTTAAAGTTTACTGTGTATACATGTCTCTGTTGCTTATAAAAAATTATATTGTAACAAGGATCATGATTCCTTAATGTCAATATTGGCAACAATTTTTTCTATTATCGTGAAAAAACTAAATCACAATATCCATGACCTACTTAGAGCCAATGAAAATATTAATAGATTTTTCAAATTAAATTCTATGAATTGTTAATTTCAGATTCAATCTAGAAATTTCTTTTCCTGGAAAAGAAATCAAGTGTATGTCTTCACCTTCATATAGCCTTAAACTAAAGACATAAAATAAAGGAAACTGGGTGTATATGAAAATCTCAGAAATAGAGACAGAAAAACAAAATTTTAAGGTCAAGTCAATAGATAAAACATACCTGCAAAAGTTCACAGATGAAACAAAAGAGTGTCTTTCTTAGGAAAGAGGTGGTGGAAAAGGTGTTATAAAATCAGAATTTTGAATCACTGTGGACCAAGACACTGAAAGACAATTTTGAGTACAAATTATTCTCAATAATCAATAAAGAAGCCACTCAAGCCTAAAGGAATATGAAACTAGGTTAAGTGACAGTAGCAGATCAAGACGACAGAGATAATAAACATTGAGATAAATGTTAGGATACAAAGAGAGTAAAGAACATTGAGAAAAGAGAAATTGAGCATAAAAATAGTTTATTCCTTTTAACAAACACTCAATGAAAGGAAATTTAAATTAAAAATAAGAAACCTATAATGAATGGTTAGATAGAAATATGACTCAGTTAATTGTGTACAAAGTAGGTATAATTCTTACCAGTTCAATAGATTTGATAATTTGCATGTAATTCTTATACAGTTCTAATAAACTAGTAAGCTAAAGACTCCATTCACATACTTTTAACTATTTAGAATTCTAATAGTACTTATCACTGAATTTTACTGGATGCTTGTGTATCCGATATGGTGCTAAATGGAGGTAGGATTCTTTAATCATTTATACTACCAGTTTATTGTAGTTCATTAAACACAAAGGTTTACGTTATCTGCTTTTACTTTATAATAAACTTCTTGGTCTATGTCTTGTACTCAATAGCTACACTGAAGATAATTCTACACAGTGTATTAACTATTATTATCATTTTGTTATGATACTTTATTTTTTCATAAAATAAAGAAATGATGAACCTCTAAGAGAGTATTGTGTTCTTATTGTTCAGGTAAATGAAAAATTTGGAGATATTTAGTGATTTCTCTAATGACACAGCACAGAAATCTACAGAGTATGATACCAAAGCAGGCCATTGGTGGTTATGATCTACCTGATGGAATCAGATGTATTTCTAAGAGACAAGATTTTAGCCCTCAGAAAATAGCACAGTAAATAGGCACCACCTTTACAGCATGACACATGTCACTTCACTTAGACTAATCCTACGAGTCACATATCATTTCAAGGCAGCTTATGAGATGAGGCCTTAGTCTCTGCGGGACAGTACATCAGGCATTCTCCATAAAGAGCTAAACAGAAAACATCTACTGCAACCACCCAGACTTTACTACTAAAACACAAAATGATCCATAAACTGCAAAGATACAGATGAGAATGCCTGTATTCCAATAACATTGTACTTATGGACAATATATTCGGATTTGATATAATTTTCCATCATGAAGCACTTTTTTTATTGTTTCCAAGCATTTAAAGTATAAAAAAACAAAGCTTTCTTAGCCTGCAGCCATATGAACATAGGTAAAAGACCTTGTTTCACCCGAAGGCTACAGTTGGCTAACTACACCTCTGCAATGTGTATGCACATACTGGGAGTAGCTCTTGCTCCTAATCATCCATAAAATTGTGTGTCATTTTATCTTGCCAGTTACAGTAAATGCTAAGTTCCAATTTACTATGTAGCATAGATTTTCAGTGTACCCTGCAGCTTTGACATAATGTTTTCAGCTACACCCAGTCTGCATAAACAGCCCATGGTCACATCAAGAGCAAGGCATGGCTTGTTTGATCCTAAAACTAAGTTATATTTGCCTAGCTTAAATTTTAAATATAGAAAATGGGATCAGGAGGAAAATCTTTGGAAATTTCTTCTGCACTGGGCAGAGTAAAGGGTTGGAAATATTTATTGCAGTAAATCATGGAAATTTTATCAAGAAAACTGTCTCTCATATCCTTAAGCAATAAAACATTAATCTTTCTTCAGGAGTTTTCTATGGGACATAGAAATTTAAGTGTCGTAAGATATGTATATGTTTACTTTGGCTAATACTAATAAGCAATGATGTTCATCATATTTCTTTTTATCACTTTTGTAAGTTAAAATGGGTTACATGAATGATAATACAGATTTCAAAAGTTATTTCCAGCCTCACATTTTCTGAACAGTCAAAACCCCCAGAAAAACAAAAGTAGAAATATCTGACCTGTTGCCCATTTTGACAGAAGACACTGAACAACACATCTTCTCACATGACTGCACCTTTTGGCATCTAGAGCTCATACTCAAAAACCCTAGAAGCTACCAATAGTGTCAACTCCATTTCCCTCCAACAACTGCATTATAAAATTAAAAATTTAGGTCACCTTGATAGTAATGCTTACTGGACAAAAGTAACATGTATTTCTTCTGTGTGTTAAGTAACAATGAATCAAAAAAAGATGAAAAAGATCCACCAGTAACACAATTTTCCTTAGCGCTAATGACTTGAGTGATTCCTGTCACACAGTATAGCCATCATTCACGTCTGAGGGCTTTGTGCCCAAACCAACATAGCCATGAGTTTACAGAAGGGAATTATAATCTATGTCCAATTGTTAACATTACAGAAACTAATGTGAAGCACTGCAGGAAAATTAAAAAGAAATAAAGAAAGTTAGAAAGAATATGACTTGTTTATATGATGATTGTAACATGTTCAATGTATTCACAATCACTTAACAATTGAACATCGCAGCAATACTCAGAACAATGAAGAAGGGGGTCTTTCTGAGATACTACACACTCTTTCTACTGGGCTGCTTCATAGCTGATGAGAAACAAACAAGCAAACAAAAATCCAGGACTGCCCAAAGGAAATATTCATTGATGTAGTAGAAAATAAACCCTAGAAAGTCCAGTAATACAAAAGGCGATGAGTGTGTAAAGCAAAGGGATGAGCTGGCCATGGTGCTGCACAAGTACAATCTGAGCATCCTGCAAGGGTGAGGCAGGAGAAATACAAATTCTAGACTAGCTGTGGCAACTTAGCAATTTTGTGAGATAGATAGATAGATGATAGATAGATAGATAGATAGATGGAGAGAGAGAGAGAAGAAAGGGAAAGGGAATAGAAAAAGAAAAATAGAGGGGAGGGGAGGGGAGGGGAGGGGAGGGGAGCACGGGAATGAGCGCAGTGTGAACGCCCTGGATTTAAACTTCAGCACCGACCCCTACACACACACACACACACACACACACACACACACACACACACACAAGCAAAGAAATGCAATCTTTTCCCCTAAGATTGGAAGAATCTGTTGGCTGGGTATGGTGATGTGCACCTGTAATCCCAGCACTTGAGAGGCTGAAGCAGGAGGCAGCTGTAAGATAAAGCATCTCAAAAGAAGAAACAGAATCAGTGGCAGTTTTCTAGCATTCTGAAGGGAATGAATTGTAAGAAGATTTAAAGAAAAAATGATCACAAATTCTTCAAAACCCTAGTTGGGAAAATGGTTATACAATTCATTCGGGGCCACCCCAGCTTCTGATGGAGCCCTGTGGCAGGGATACCTTTCTCAGCTGTGTTTTTACTCAATTCACTGCATTGTCTCCCTTGGATGGGTCTCCCTACAACAAAGCATATTGCATAATAGGACTGTAAAACGTCTATGGACATTTGAGCTCTGGAGGGAAGAAAGGAATGATTCAAGGCTGAACAATGTAAGAAAAGAGAATTTGTGGGAAATAAGCTAGAACAACATGGGAATACAGTAGTCTACCTGAAAATAGAAGTAGCAGTAACTTAAAGAACATGTGTATTCTTATTTCATTCCTGGCCGTCAGTTGTGAACCTTGCCTGTAGAACTTAGATTGTCACTGTCAAAATCACCAGCATTTAATAATCAGCTCTGTGGAAAATGTACTTAGCGGCAATCCGTGGGTCTCACACTCCTTGTTTATGTTGTAATTTTAAATGCTTTGCCCTCAGTGTCCCGTACTGGAAATGAAATGAAGTACATTTTCGTGTCTTTGTTTTCCCTCTAATGGCTCCTGTCTCAAGTCTTCAAAATGCTCAGCTTTTGTTGCCAGGATGTGAAACATCATTCTGCCCTTTCCTGTTTGACTTGGCATATATTAGGAAAAATGGGAAAGAGAACGACAGTTCATTGAAATGGAGCCCCGAGTAAGTTAAATGCCTCCGGAATAAATGTGTAGTATCGCTTTCCCAGGCCGAGGTAATTGCTTTTTTATTTATCTCAAATCATTTTCATCTTCTCCCATGGCCTAATAGAGTCACTCCCCGCACAGTGCATTTCGATCACAGAAGTCACAGGATGCAGGCTTTGCTGATAATAAAAAAATAAATAAAATCAGGGAGTCCATATTACAGCTACTGGAAGCTGAAGTTTTACATTTATATATTAAATTACAATTGCCTTCTGCCCATATTATACAAAATGTAAATGATAGCTCAGTCAGGCAGCAGACAGAAGTGGGCTACTTTTAGAGCAGAGATGGCTAAAATTTCTATTTCAGGACAAATACTTCCCATGGGCCATACAGACATTTATTAAGAAACTGATGTGGCACAATTCATTCTAATTACATTTAGAGTCTATTTTGAGAAAGAAAAGAAGTGTGATCAAATAAAGAGAACATTAATATCTTTTAAATGGGCATGGCAGATGAACACGCTTCTTAAAGTGAATGAAAAACATCAAGTGGAAATATATCATTTTAAGAGAATGAAAAGAAATAAAGACTGTATTCCTATCATACACAGAACAATTACCTAAGTCACAAGATTCATATGTAACACCAATCAGAACCTCCTACTACTTGCCTTCACCAGACATTCGAGTAAGTTTGTAGCATAAAATCTGTGCAGCTATTTCAGTGAGTACAGAGCCCTGGGCCCTGAAACATAGAACAGAAACATCTCAGTAATGAGAAATCTTTTTCATCATTAAACTAGAGACTCTTTCCAAATGCTCTGGGGACTCTATACTAGGAGACGTTTGCTACACTTGGATGCATATGGATAATAAATATGATAACAGAAAACAGTTATGCTTTGTCTGCATTTAGCCAGCATATTGCGAATAGGCCTAATTTTACAGAGGGAACCATTATCCAGAAAATAATACCTGTGACTTCAAACTTGCTTCAGCCTTTTCTGTTCTCAGACTTGACTTATAATGGCTCTCCTAGTGAAACAAATATGGGAGGTAGTACTTAATCCATAAGTGAATAATGACAAACACCTGGCAAATATGACAATACCCTCAACGCTACTCTCAGAGAAAACATAGCTAATGTCTTCAGGCACTCTTTCCCAGCAAGGAAATATCTGGAGTCAGATGATTTAAAAGAGAACACAAGTCAGGAAATAACCACTGATTTACTTCACTTCTGAATCATTCACAGGGGTAGACAAGATGTCTGGCTTACAGAGTTTTAGATAGATTCAAGAGTGATATACAGTCATAGTTAAAATATTTAGTCTAACCTCATTTGATAGATAAAGAAAATAAGAACAGTTCTGATATCATTTAATGAAATTAATAGTTATTTGCCAATCAGAAAAAGATCTTGAGGGAGATCTTTTAATCCAACTCATAAGGACATAGGAACTTAGAGCAAAAGATTTACCAAGACAGTTGTTGATGCAGCTGGGCTCTAAAATATCCTCCAAATGTTGTGTTGAAGGTGTGGCTGCCAGCTCCTGGGCTTTTAGGAAGTGATCGTATCATGAGGCCTCTAATTTCATCAAGTGAATTAATTCACTGAAAAGTTCATTAGTTCAGTGGGTTCAGAAAATGGAGCCTAAGTGATCAACAAAGTCACTGGGGTGTAGCCCTGAGGAGTATTTGGCTCTTCTCCCATTTCCCTGACTCTCCACCCAAAACAATGCAGCCAAGTGACCATGAACTTAAACCTATGAAATCATAAGCCAAACTTCATATCATCTTTCAGGTTGTCTGTCTGAAGCACTTGTTACAGTTATGGAAAACCAGCACAGGCGTCAACTTCCATGTCAACTCCAGTCAACTGAACTGGCTCCCTAAACCACTGTGTTAGCTAGCATTCCCAAATTCAACCTAAGGCTAATGGAAGAGTACCTTGATTAATTAGTAAGTCTCCCTACTTTTTCAGTTGGAAGATACAGAAAAAAAAGTACAATATTTGTTACATTTTGCATCTGGATGTCCCCTCATGTGGTCATGGAGAACAGGTTTTGCAGAGGTGGCTGAATCTCAAGTTTGTGATTGATTCATGGTCAAATGCAGGGATTAAGGGTGTGAGTATTACATCCCAGGGCAGGTAGATTGCATACAATATAAGGTACAGAAGGAAGCTCCCTCTCCCTCTCCCTCTCCCTCTCCCATCTCTCTGTTCTGGTTGCTTTTGCTATTTTCCACTGCCGTGAATCATTGTCCCTCTGCCATGTGCCACCCTGCCTTGGAGCCAGCCAATTATGAACTGAAATTTCTACAAACTGTGAACTGAAACCTTTCCTCCTTTCACCTTGGGTGTCAGGTACTTTGTCTCAGCAAGGAGGAAAAAAATAACTAAGATAATACCATACATTCCCTATTATTTTAGTTTAGTCACAACACAACTTTATTATGATGGTTTGGATTCCCACGTAAAGTCCTGCACTTGCCATAGGAGAAGGTTTTCATGTTTTTGTAAATCTTCTAACTTTGTAAAGAAATGTTTTTCAACAGCTATAAACTAGAATCCTTAATTAATACAACAGTTCTGTGAACTTTGTTAACATTCCTAAGATCGTTGTCACAGTGCTGAAAAACTCAAATTCCCAAAGCCTGGAAACTTTAAGGTCAGACCCTGGTATATGGTAGCCTCATCAAAGCAATACAAGGCCATTTGGGCATTTGAAGACATTCTCCTTATAACAAACCTCTGCTTTATTAGGTGTCATATTCTGCTTTCTTCAAACATTTATCCAATTTATCTACACCTAATTTCAGTACAGAAGTCACAGTACAGAAGTCAGAATTTAAAAAATAAATTAGAATATTTCACTTCAAGTGTTTATCACAAGATTCCTAATAATAACACACTCCTCCGGTACATTTAAAATTAGATTTAATTCACTCAAGCTGTTTAAAAATAACTTTTAGTAACATAGATAATCTGCATAAAGTTCACATGTTCCTGAGCACTATCTATTCGAATCCAAGAGGGAAATAATTGGTAGTATTGTATGTCATACAGCACATGGTGTTTCATGAGATCTGCTTTTAAAGAACTTCATGATTATTACTGCATTATGGAGCAACTCTTTTTCATTTCCCTAAATGACACAGAGATATAGAAAAGGAATTACAAATTCAACAAGCAAATATATCATAGATTAATAATTTGTACTTGAAAACTCAGCTGAAGACCAGCTTGAGTTTTGTTGGGAGGAAATTCTTTCCTGTACAAGTATTTAGGATTCTTTCTTGGCCATTTATTTTGTTATCTATATGGAAATAGGCATATTTGTCCTATGTGGACTAAGAACAGATATCACATAGCTTTTAATGCTTACTTTTTTACACTTCATGATCACTTATAAAAAGATAAAGATATTAAATAATGTTTAATTGATCTTTTTGGGCAGATGCTATTTTCTATTAGTTCCCTGACGGCAGTGATTTCTATTGCTTTCCTTATACCTAGCTTTTTACTATGACAAATATATTCCTATTTCACACTGTAGAAGTGAAAAAAGTGGCAAATACATTAAAATGAGAGACTGAAACAAGAAGTGTTGGCATCTACCTACAACCCCAGAATTCTGAGTGATCAAAGCAGCAAGATCGCAACTTTGAGCTACATCTGGGAAACTTAATGTCTTACCAAGACCTGATTTCACGGTAACAAATAGAAAAAGACTGGTGGGGGTAGCTTGGTGGAAAGATCCTGGGTTTGACCCCAGTACTGGAAAATAAAAAATAAAGAAACTTGAGGTTGAACGTATTAATATCCCTTAGATTATTGTATTTTGGAAATAGATATGTGACCGCTAAAATTTTCTCTGTGACCACTAAAAATTGTTGTTGTTTTTCCATTTTACAGTGGCATCTTATCCAGGGTATTCCTCAGTCAAATGTCAAAGCTGTGTGTGTGTCTCTCTGCTAATCATAGTAGGAAAGAGAGTCGGCAGTTCTTCAATTTTCATGAACATCACAAAACTTCTGTATGTGTGTAGATCTGAACACTGACATCTCTTCTCGCAGGAAAGTGCAGCATTGGAAAAAAATTAACATAGAATACTGAGAAATAACAGAAGACGGCAAAATAGACACAATAGTTGAAAGTTTTTTTTCATCAACTGATGAATTACAGTATTCATCATTATTTGCAAAGTAACAGAAATCACAAGTGGGCTTTTGCTATTCTCTGTGAATTTATATGAACTAATGACACTATATGACACTGTTTAAGTCATATTCTTTCAAATCTAGCACATGGAAAAAGTAGAGCTAGAGCAAAAAAGAAAGAAAGAGACATTTTCATGCATAACTATTTGTAACATTCAAATTGTGTTAATGGATTGGAAAAAATAAATCTTATTAGCACAGTGAGACTCAGCTACTCCGCAGAGACTCTCACAATGTGACAATAAATAAAACTGTGACAGTTACTTCTCATTTTCAAAATTCAGGGAACGAGTGTCAGAGATTTTTCAACTACTAACATATAGTCTGTCTGTGATGATACCATTCACCTCTTTGTGGTAAATTAAGTATACTGAATTAATATAGAGAAAAACTAATCCAGAAGAGTAAAGGAATTAATAAAATTATCTGCGAAATATTAAATTGTAAATACAGTCAGGAAGA
Source organism: Dinomys branickii (assembly GCA_004027595.1). NCBI lineage: Eukaryota > Metazoa > Chordata > Mammalia > Rodentia > Dinomyidae > Dinomys > Dinomys branickii. The sequence goes on along the minus strand of PVLD010021031.1, from coordinate 13,760 downwards.
ATCAAGAAATTTCAGTTGTCATGAGTAAGTGTATTATCTACCTGTGTGTGTGTGTGTGTGTGTGTGAGAGAGAGAGAGAGAGAGAGAGAGAGAGAGAGAGAGAGAGAGAGAGAGAATCCCCTACCTCAATATTTTGATTTTTTTTTGAGGTAATACATATATGCTGGCTAAAAAAATTGTCATGTAAAATCTGGAAAGATTTTTGGACCTTTGCAACTTTTTTCATGACTATAAAAAGCAGTGTGGTGGCTCTCCTGTTTCACATAGGCTCCCTTTGAGACAGGATATCAGGATGTCATTCAGGCCGGTCCTAAACTTGGTAGCTTGTCCAGGCAGGAGTTGAACACTTGTCATCAGGGAGAATAACAATATGAAGAGTACTTTCTCTAGTTTAGCAGAATTTCATACAAATAGCTGAACACTGTTGCTAGATAAAAACTTACAGGCAAAAGATCTAGAAATGAGATATAACAATTTAGCATTTTTCTTAAGAAATGACACTAAAGAATAGTAGTATAAATCAATTGGAAATAAAAAAGATTCAATGTAGATCAAAATTTATCAAAATAGGAAAAATAAAAGGATAAAAGTGCAGATCATAGCACTTCCACAAGAGCGTTTAATTAGCAGTATTTCTGGGAAGTTTCATTTTATCTAACTTTATATCTCTCGTGAGACAATCTTTATTTTCCATCTTAACTGTTTTGGACCCTTTTAATCCATATATAGTTTTTGGCTTAGTATATAAAAATACAAGTGAAATATTCAAAAACTATTAAGAGTCAGTAGAACTGTTATGTTTCTCAAAAGAAAAAAAAATATTATAACCCAGTACAATTTATCTAAAAGTGCACCTTGTCTTAGCACAATTGTCTTACAAATTGCATGTTCTTTGGTCTATTAGTTTGATTTTCAATCTGTTATAATAATTAACTTTATAAGGTCTTACAAAATAAACGAATCTGATGCTATAAAAATAAAGGAGGGTGGAATGAACAGGAGAAAAAGTATTGAAATGTGTTGTGTGTATGTGCCAACTTCCTCAAGTGAATGTAACCAATGTGTACTGCAAACCTGTACTAATGTTTAAAAAAATGCTGTGCTTCTAACTCCGGTGCTTCAAACAAACCGAGGGAAGTCAGCAGGCAACTTAACCTCATTGCGCTCCTTTCTAAAGGGCCAACTTGTCCTTTAAGGTCCTTTTCCTACAGAGAGCACACTTTGAGCTGATGAACCACTAGCCTCTACTCACCTGCAACTGAGCTTCACCCCAGGCCCAACCCCATGACCTTTGTCTTAAGCTGACCAGTCAGAGGCAGACAAGAAGACCAGAGATCCCTGAGCCCGCTCTGGAAAATTCTGAAATCCCGAAGTAGGACACACATGTGCCACACCTCCTGGCAGGACCTTCGGTGACCTTTCTTTGCTCGGAGCTCATTGAAAGTTCGTGCGTGTGGCATACATCTCATATGTCCAATGACAACAGTGAACCATGGGAAAGGATGGGATCAGTAGACACAGCTGACATGACTCACACCCTGTCAATCTCATCATCAGTCAGGCTCCTGAACACCCAATGGGAGGCACCCTGGACTCAGGGCAACACTTTGAATCCTTGAACCCAATGCTTCCAGCGGTCGTGCCAGTTTCCTGCCAGCCCACTGCTCATTCTAGCACACCTGTTGCTTGATTAAACAGGCCACATGTTGAATCCTCTCTATAAGCTCGTGAATGTGATTATCTTCTAGCTTAGGGCCCTCCTTCAGGGGGTGAGAGGTGGTCACCATTGTGCCCTCCATGGTCATGTGCACTGTGATTACCCCTCTGTCTCACCCTTACTCATAGGCTGGCAGCTCTATGCTCCCATTAAAGCATATCCTGTCCCACGACTGTCTGACCATGTTTAAGAGGGTACGTGCTGAAATCACCCAGCCTGCAACTTAAATTCTAGTATAGTAATTACTGGCTGTGTGGTCTTTGTGAGCTAATCTCTCACCATTCCCAGTTTCTTCAAGGTGAAAGGAATGTATGAGATAGGCAGGTGTACTGAAAGGGCTGAGCACAGTGCTTGCTACCTTGAAAATATCCACTAAATGCTGTCTTATTTTTAGAGAGGGCATTTACTGCAACAGCTCTAACTGGTTTTGAAAATGTAATTAAGCATTTTCCAAATAAAGACTTTAAATAGAGATGGAGAGGAGCATAAACCGAACCGAGTAATGTTGATCAATTCAAAACCTACATTCTGAGTTTGGCCTCTTTCACTCAACACGTTCCCCCATTGTCCAGCAAATGACACAATTTCATTCTTCTTTATGACTGAATAATATTCCACTGTGTATAAATACCACATTTTTTTCATCCATTCATCCATTGAACGGCATCTAGGGTGATTACATATCTTGGCTAGGAGATTATCATTACAAAATAAGCCAGTCTGAGAAAGACAAGTATCATATGTGTTCTGTCAAATGTACAGTGTAAGCAGAAAAAAAGAGATAAAAAAATAGAATGAAGACTACTACAGAAGAGGAATGCTCTGAGGAGTGTGACACAATCAAACCTATTGCATGTATGAAAATATAATAATGAACCCCATCATTTATAAAATTAACATGCACCAAAAGAATAATTTATAAATAATCTATATTTAATTATAACTTCAAAATGCTCACTGGGTATGATCTATAGTCTTATTAAACATATGTCAAATAACTGAGTTTAACAATCAATATCTAAGCATTTTATAATAGGGAAGTTTAAAAGATCAATACTTTATTCAGTCTAAAAAATAATAAGACCAACATATGAAATGTGGAATGTTTAAATCTGAATTTACTAATTCAAAATAAATCTTCAAGTTCATTCCTAATAGCAAGTTTATCTCACCACAGAGAAGGAAGATCAAAGAAGAAAAATTTATTACTAAATAAAGGGGCCAGGCATATAGTGCCTACCTGGCAAGCATGAGGTCTTAAGCTTGATTCCTGGTACCAAAAACAAAACAAACAAATAAAGTGTGGTGGATTGACAACTGGTGGTCAGCTGATAACCCCCAGCTAAACTGAATCAGTACGGTGCTGGGTGTGGGAGGCCCCGCTGGTCTATTGCCAGAAGCATAAGAGGAAATGGAGACGAAGTTTAGAGACTGTGGGAGCTCAGAGAAGCAGTTGGGGGAGCCTGTTGGAAGCTGTTGGCTTTCCTGGAGGACCTTGTCATGCTGGTTTTCCTGATGTACTTGGCTGTTCTCATTGGAGGAGGAGCTCAGGACCTCGTTGTCACTCTGCAGGGGAAGATGGTGCACACCGCTCAGTCTCCTAGAGAAGCTTGCCACGTTGGCTTTCCTGATGGGAAACTCGGCTTTCCTCATCATGGGAGGAGCCTGGGACCTCACTGTTCCTGAGGATGGCTGTGGTACTTTTGGGGGGAGCTCTGGTACTTATGCTGAGCATCGCTTCCTGGCTCCAGTGTAGATCCCTTGGCCTGCTGGCACAGGTCCTTTATCCCACTGGCATAGATATCCTAGCTTTCACCACTGACATTTGCGCCTTCTCAGCAAAGATCCATGAAAAAAGCTTGCATGAGACATTGTCATGGGCTCTGGGCCTCCGGTTGGACTCATGGAAGGCATTGTTATGGGCTGTAGGTCTTCAGCTGGACTCAAACAGGACATTGTCGTGGGATCCAGGCCCACAGCTGGATTCGTTGGTCTTTAGTGTGTGAACAGATTTCCTGCACTCTTTTTGTATATAATTCTTTGGGTGAACATTATGAAAGCTCTTATAAAATGCATATCCTGAATTATATTTTTCCCCTTGCAAAACCCCAAACTACAACATAAAGATTCATCACGGATGTAAAAGCCATATTCACCCCTACTTATTTAACCTGAAAATATAAACTGTTCTAACTTTTCATGTAAAGAGAAACCTCAGTCTGCTTTCCAGCTTTTTGCTCTGTGTGTTGGAAACAGTACATTCCAGTGGCTCCTCTGTACTTCTCCTTTCTACTTTTTTCAAATGTATAATTAGAGAATGAAACAATCTTTAACTCACAAAGCATGGTCAATACATTTCTCATCCACTTCAAAGAAAGTAATTAGGTAGAAAGTGAAAAGCTCCAGCTATTATCTGGATTTTATTATTACTTTTTAATTTACAAGGGAAGATGAGAAGTAACAGTGACTCTCTGGGTAATTTACCACAGACTGTAAGTGGGAGAGCACGGGATTTAAGGTGACAGAGATACTGCTCTTATGTTGCATTTCACATACCCAGTCATGTCATGTCTAGGATTATCTAAGAATCTAAAATACAGAAGCAATAGAATACAGTTACAAATTTACAAAATTATGTAAACATCAAAAGTGGGAGACTAGACAATCCTGTTAAATTCTTTTCAATTGCAGTGTGCTCTGTCCAATCTTAGAATTCTATTTCTGAGCAGCCCCATGATAAAATGATTTGTAGGAAAGGATCTTAATGTCCCGTGCAGAACTAGTGTTCAGACACAAAATCATGTTTGAACGTACTGAATCCCATTAACTGGTGTAACAATGATTACAATGCAGTAACTGTTGACATGTACTAAAATAGTAAAGGTGCGTAGTATTATATCAAAAGAAAATGAAGTATGAGCAAGACTAACTTCTCAGGGAAGATAATGTTTTTCTGTTAGAAAAATTTAAAGAAATTTGCCCTTGTAGCATACTCAGGACACAGGCTAGAGGAGGAAGAACAGAAAAGTAAAAGAAGTAAAAGTAAAAGAAGAAAAGCAAAGCTCTGTGTCGGTAAATGGACAGGAATCTGCCCAGGGGCAGTGGAGGGGGTTGTGGAGTGTGAGGCAGGAAGAGACAATGAACTGTGAGTTTATCTTGGGAAAGGAATGATGGAAGATCCATTAGGAACGGTGGTTACTATTAATTTTAAAATGATCTACTCTTTGGCATATAATTCCTAGCCATGCATGTATTTCCTAGGCGTGACTTGCAGATCTTCACCAAAGTTACCTCAAAACAATGAATTACCTTTCAAGACTACTCCTTTATACCTATGTCTTTGAGTCAGAAAGACAGGGACAATCACAACAGAGGAAACATAAAATTGGTGAAAACAGGAAACTGCTTCTAAGAGTGAAATGCAAGCATTCTTTTCACCCAGTTTGGAGAAACACTGAAGAGTGCTGGATGGGGATGCTCAGTGAAAGAGGGTGAGTCCAACCCATATAATCCCAATTCCTCAATTTCTTCTGTCTCCCAGTTTAAAGAACAAACTTTGGCGTAAGTTTTGCTTTTTGTTGAGCAGTATGTCTGCAGTCATCCACCCAGACATTCACTCACTTCCTCTTAAAATAGCTCAGAGAAACAAGGTCTCCTTATATCAGGAAATTGATTCTAAACTCACATTATACCTGCAAAAGTATTGCACAATTTGAAAGTCATACAGGATAAATTTGAATGCTAACACAGTGTCCTGGGATCTGGAGATCGTGAAATTTAAACTATGGTGAAAATTGTAGACTTGAAATATAAAATATTTTCAGGTTAAAAATCTTATGATTCCAAATTTTAGAATATTTATTTATTTATTTATTTATAATACATTATTTTAAACTTCCTAAGGTTTAATTATTTGAATGAAAAGGGTGATCCTTTGTTTTCCACTGCAAAGAGTTCTGAGAATCATTATATTATTCAAGTGAAAAACATAATTATTGTACTTATGTGTTATTTACAGTAGGAATGACACTGAGAGTAATTCTTTTTCATTTTTTGCACTGAACTTATAGCCTGGCACAAAGCACTCTACCACTGAGCAGTACCCTCAGCACTAAAAGAAACTCAAGACTTTTTGACCCAGCTATATTATCTTCTCTTTGTACTTTGCATTTACTCTATTGCCAGGCTGCCAAAATTAGGAAACTGTCATTAATATTAATGAAGACTCTATCTTCAACTTTGAGACAATATGAAAGGTAACATCAGTGGTAACATAGAGTCTGTGGATCCATACGCTAGAGTCTAGAGCAGCGATGGTGAACCGATGGCAGGCACACCACAGTTGGCATCCAGAGCCCTCTTGGCTGGCATGAGTCCAGGTGCCACAGCCAAGGCCTGACAAATGAATAGCATGCATACAGCAGCAAAGGTCACATTAGTTGTGCCAAAGCTCACCAAATGCAAACTTCTACAGCTCAATAAAAAGCTATTTGTATCACTGAGGCCTCTGTTATTGTGGTTTTCTAAGATAAAAGATATTAAAGTTTGAGTTACTGTCTCCAAACTAAAATCGCAGTATTCAGGTTTAATTGCAGAGATGGCACTGTGTGATAAATAAGTGTGTTTTGCGTTGCAGTTTGAGCACTCAACTGACCTACAAGTAGAACTTTCAGAATATCAAATGCTTTATAAATTGAAAATGTCTGAGTGTAAGATAAAATAATAGTCCACAATAGCAGCTAAGCTTAATTTTAAAAGACAAAATTAATTTAGTTAATAAAAGGTGAAATAGTTATAAGACTATATATTGTTTGATCAATTTTTCATTCCTATCTCTTGTAACATGAGCAACTACTTTGAAGGTAACAATTCACAATGTACTAAACACTGCTACTCTCCTACAATCTTGTTTTGAAATTTTATACCATTGTCTTCTTTATTGTCTTCTTTTCTTTTCTTTAAAATAAAAAAGACTATATAAAAAGGAATCCTGGGAGTAATAAATATCAGGCACAAAGTAATGATTTTTCACGAGTGTATGAAACTGGGGAATAGGATAAAGTAGACACGTGATTAACTTAGGATGATCTGGAGATCCTGGCTTCATTTTACATGGTGGATTTGCAAGTACTCACTTCATTATTATGAGACAAAGAATGATGAGGAGATATGCACACACTAATAATGATTACACTCAGAACTGGAGAGCACGACGAGTATAATGCTGGGCCCCTGAATTCCAAGGATGAGTATATCTGTGATGTAAATTTTAGGAAGCTTAGTCTTACACAAATTGTTTTTTCTTTATTATAATGAACATTTTTTTTCTTCTAAAGAAGAACATTACTAAATGAAAGAGAATCACTGAAAAGATCTTGAGAAAATAATTTTGAAAATTTGTTTTTAAAGTACGACTTCAGAAGTAAGCATTTAGAAATGTTGGCTAACATCTGTGAAATTTCACTTATATTTAACTAGAGCTGTGAATTTCTCCTCCAGGCACCTAACATTCTATTTTAATTATACCACTTTCTTGGGGGTGGGGGAAGAAGGAAAAAAAACAGTTTTAGCATCTAACAAAGCACACATGATGTGAAAACACTTGTTAAACCACCTCCACGTTTTAAACAATCAGACAAATATGAGATCATTGCATTTTTAAAGGCTCGTTAGATGAGAATTAGTACAGCAGCACTATGTTTGGAAAATGTGTCATTTGCGATATCGCCTTGACACATATACAGTACTTGCCATTTTGAGAGCACTTTTCTTTATACAAATTTTGTAGCAGAACAATGAGATATTACAAAACAATGCTGTATTACATTAGGTCATCTTTTGTAACAACTGTCAGTCTAAGAAAATACATTACAAAGAGTTGCTCATTTGTATTGCTTCAAATATATCATTTGTGTATTATCCTTTAAGGTTAAAAAAAAAAACACTGGTTTCATGGACAAATAAGTTAAAGAGCTCCTTGTTCAAGTTTAAGTTCATGGTTATACTGCTCAAGCCACTGGTACAAGCTGTATCTGATTTTACACATAGAAATTTCTACAGAAGATGAGCATGTATATTTACCATCCAAAAGATCTGATCACAACACAGAGAGATAGTCTCTCATCTGAAATTTCTCCTCTTAATTTTGAGGACACAATGATGGCACTCAATATAAACTTGTTTACCTAGGGGAGGCATGCATGTCCCAAGTGATAAGGAAACAGAAGATTTTACATTTCCCTTTTAAAACCTATAGATGGAGAATAATTCCCTGGGGAAAAAGAAATAAACAGAGAATGAGCTTCAGGTAAAAGAAGAAAATTTAAGACAAATACTTTGAGCCCTTGATCTAGTTTAGGAGGGGGATATTTGATTTGAGATATGGGTTAATGATGAAATCAGAGATTATTGGAGAACATGTTGGGACCGATGTCTACAGGAAGTGATTCTTCTTTAGGATTCTTTCACATAAGAAAAGTAAGAATAAATGTCAAGGGAGATGGGCAATGATATGTTGTATTCTGCACTTTGTAATTGAAGATAATAATTCTGGCTTATACCATGGGGCACACTCTGTATGTCCAAGGTATGAAACAGCTTTGGATTAAGAGCAGGAACTCTTGAAAGAATGTGTGGTTTCTTTACCTCTGATACCCACTAGAACTCAAGAATAACACCACAGGCAGTTCGAAAAGACAAAGCATGCTCTCAACTATTTTTAAGATGAAACATGCCAATTTTGTGTTAGGATGCCCAGTTACAGAAAAATAATGGCTTCATGAACAGAAATTTTGTGTTTTCATAAAATATATTTACAGCATATATACTTCAAAATACCAGGGAAACTTTCATGTGCCAATTCACTTTATATGTATAAGAACATTATATGCCAAAAACCCAATTAGTGAGAGTACAAGTAAATAAGAGCCTTGGAAGTGTGATGGAATCCACAGAACCAGTGCTACACCAAGAGATGGGGCCACACCTGGGCATTTCAGAATCAGGAAGGCTTCCAGGCAGAAAAGTCATCTCCGTGGTAACCTAAAGGATGGAGAGGCACTACCCAGAAAAGGTAGGTGTGGTGGCAGGAAATACAACTATAGACAATTAATCTGAACGTGAAAGGCTTAATAAATTAGAAAGTAGAAAGAACGCCTACGGGGAAGGCAAACCTCAGCTTTCAATGGCACAAACCCAGCACAGGCCACAGGATCACCACCCCTGGAAGAACTTTGAGAGCAGCATCTATCGCTCCAAACCGCGGTTGCTTCTCTGAATTAACACAGAGCTTCTTGTGACTTTGTTTCTGCATTTAAAGTAGTATCGTCTGATGGATGATAGTGGTACTATGTGGAATCGATTCCTTCTGCTTTTTTGTTTCTCCACCCACAGTTCTATCTTTATAGGTTTTATCCTATAGTGAGTGATTATTAATAGTGATTATTAGCGTCGCTGCAGGAGACAGGAAGGAATATTTGCCTCTTCTCTTCATCCTCCCCTCCGTAATCAACCATACACTACGGAGGTCTGAGTCACTGAGTCGCCCTTGCGGCGACCCCAGCACTGCAATCTGGATCCTATTGCGAGTTCATTTGAATGAATGAGTGACTGATGAATGAGTGACTGATTCTAATCATCCTTAAAAGACATTATTGTAGCTATTCCCTGTCTTTTCTATTGATTTGTTTGTTCGTGTTTCTGTACTGGAGATTGAATCCAGGGCATCATACATGCTCGAAAAGTGTCCTGCCTCTGATGTACTTCCTCCATCCCTATTCAATTTTTTGAGAAAACATCTTACTAAATTGTCCAGGCTAGCCTCAAACTTCCAAACCTCCTACCTCGGCCTCCCTAGTAGTTGGGATTACAGTTATGCTCAGTCAGACCCACTTCCACTGCTCACTTTCTCTGATGCTTTGCAGCTGCATGATCACTAGTAGACAATATTTCTCTATGTAAATTAGTCTGATTCTAATCCGGATCTATCATCACTAAATTTATAATGACTTATAAGATAAATACATGAATCTTTTGCTGGCAAAATAAAAGAGGGGTAGAGAGAAGGGGAAGAAAGAATGAGTATGTTCTGTGTGTGTACCAATTCCCTACAGTGAGTGTAATCCTAATGTACTGCAAACAGGTACCACTAAAATTAAAAATAAAAAAGAGACAGACATGGATATTAGCAATTTGCCTTTTAAAATATTTTTCTATTTCTTTTAATAGGGGAGTTTCAAAACTTTCTAAGCATTAACATGGGAAACAGATACTTCTGTGTTGTGAGATTATGGGTTTGGTTAGTGGTATCTCTGGATTCTAGTCACTATATATTGTTTGTTATATTAGTTCATCCTATCTGGGGACCTGAAAACTGTTCCCAGATACAGCCAAGTGTACCCAGAGCAAACTCTCCTCCTCAGTTGGGAAGCAAAAGTATACAATGAACAACATGTAACTCAAAATTATTTACATCACTAGAAGAAGCAATTAATTTTGTTTGAAAGCTCACAAATAGTAAATATCTAGGTCTGAAAAGCCGACTAAAATATAAGCTTAAGGGTATTTCCCACTGCATACAGTTATACAATTTTGCCAATAAAAACAATTCTCCACTCTCAACTTTCACACAAGGAACCTGAAGGGATGAAGGGCCTAAGTAAAGTCATAAATTTTCTGATCGAAAGAACAAAGCCTCCAGATCAAGAAATAAGATATCACTGAGATAAAAGAATCCCCAGAGAGAAGAATCTTGAAAGAATAGAAAATTCCTCCCTTCTCGGTCTGCTCTGATCACTTTAATGTGGAGGAACAGCTCCCGTTTCCAGTTCTTGCTGCTTCAGATCCCCCAACAATAAAGAATAATTGCTGACAGTCTGATTGATATCGACAAGAAAATTATATTGGAAGCTTGAAACTGTCTATATGTTTTGTGCTAGAGGTAAAAAAAAAGTTTGAAATTTTCAGAATGCCTAAAAGAAGACTGTATGGCTAATTGCTGGCTGGCTTGGAAGGGAAAGCATTATAGTCACCTTAGCTATTTATTAATTTCTTTTTCAGACATTCAAAAATCAGATTTATTCTACCAGTTGCGTGGAGTATAATTCTAAACAGCACTAGAATTTATATTCTTATTGAAATTAGCACCCATATGATTTCTGTGGTGTTAAACTGTTTGCTTTGATTCTTTTTCTTGTTGTTGTCTTTGTTTTGGTTTTGGACATGAGCTGCTATTTACCTTTGCCTCAATGTACTAGAGAATTTAACTCATTTATTAAATGGGGGAGAGCAAGGCAGGGAGTGGGGGAAAAAGAGAGATACAGACAGACAGACAGAGAGATGTAGTGTGCGTGTTGCTTCTGTGTAACAACCAGTGGTTTATACACAGTCAATAATGATTATTCCTACAATTCACTGTTTTTCTATAAGTATAGTAGGTCTTTTTAAACGAATGTTATTTAGTGCTCAGACTATTAAAGTCAAACAGTTATGTACAGTGTCTCTGTGGATCTCTTTGCCTGAAGAGAGCTCCTCAGATTCATGCTACTGTGACCTTTGCTACTTCTGTTTCTACCACCCAAAATTGATCTGTGGATGGATGGATTTATTCATGGATTTATTATTCATTTAGTTACTTAGTTGTTGAGAGGGGGAGAGAGAAGCAAGCAGAGACAGAGACAGTGACAGAGGCAGAGAAGGAGAGAAAAACAGAGAGAGAACACAAGTCCTGGCTTTTCAGTGTGTTGTCCTGGCCTTGTACTGCTGTTTCAGGCACTGCTCCTGCTTCAGCCTCCTGACTGAAAAAGGCAGGCATGGTCTGGTTGTTTTATTTTAGGAAGTAGTCAGATATTTTTATGTGTTAGCAATTGTCCAAGTGAATCATAATCCTTAATTTTACTAGAACCCACGTGTAGCCAATAAAATATTTCCTGCAGCACATTTGGAAACCCTATTTCATATGAAAGAATGAGAAAGTTTGGCAAATTCTCATTAGCCATTTTGAAATGCTGCATGGAGATCTTTGGGCAGTAAAATGAAACATAACTTGATATACTTTTTAAAATTCTATATGAGAAAAATCTGTAGTGGATAATAGTCTTATTTTTTTAATTTTAAAAGTATAAAAGAAAAACGAACAAACAAAAAAACAAAACCAAAAAAAAGAAAACATTAACAAAAAAACACAAAGTAGCACAAGACCAGTACAATCAAAATTGAATTATAGACAAAGTGACAGGGAATTATCAATGATTGTTGTATTACACATTGATAACATTAAAGTGTATGCTCCTGAAATCACATATAGACATATAATCTTGATCAACCAGTCAACCATGAACTGTTCCTTACCATAAAGCAATGCAAGTCAACAGTGGCACCATGTTAGCCATCCTGCATATACATACATAGATAAATATTTGTCCCTTGCTTCCTTTTCTTCCTCCCCTCATCCCACCTGCTCCTTACTTCTGAGAAGATTCCCTTCATACCCCCTAATTTATATTCCCACTTTCAGATTCCTACACCAGTGATACAATACACTGCCTGTGTAGTGGATATTTTTAAATCAGTGAAGACTGAAGAACTTGGACATTTAATAAAAAATAAGGGTTTGAGATATTCAATCCTCTTTTGAGTTTATTCATAGGGTGAGGATTTGGTTAGCTATTATAACACCGTGCTCACTCCATCAACTTCTTTATTTCACTACTAATGTTTCCATCATTCTTATTTTGTCTATCAGAAGCTGTGAGTAACCCCCACTTCCAAAGTCTTCTGCTTTTGTTATAGGATGAACAGCCTTATATTTTGACTTGGGGTTGAGCCCCAAGTTAAGTTATATGACTTCACTTTCTTGGCCTCTTCATCTTCTATAAATAGAAAATATCTAGTTACATTACTGTAAAGATAAAGTGGGACGAGTATACAAAAATCCCAGTGACATCTAAGATTTCTGATCTTTCTGTGAGTTCTGGAGGCCCCCCAAATTGATCAACCCTTCTGTAGTTGATCAGTCACATTTAAGGAGACATTTTATTTATTTATTTATTTTAAATTTATTTTTGATTTATTGCCCCTTTCAGTATTTTACCCTCTGACACTCCAGGGGTCTGTAACTCAAAGAATGGTCATGGAACTTGCTTTAAAATAATGGAATAGAACAGTAAGAAATATGAAATATGTTTCAATCACTGCATATATAGGCTCTTACACCCTTGTATCTACCATAGGAACATGCCCTGGTCAGCTTCCTGGAGAAATGTAAAAAATCACTGGAGCAGATCAAGTCATGCAAGCAATTCCTGGCCACATGTGACCCCACACAACACCCACTGCTCATTCCCACTGCCTCTGACTCCATCATAGAGTCCACATGGGTTCTTTGCACATCCTTTAGTCTCTGGCATTGAAAGAAGAATACAGACAAATCAATATAAATTCTTTCCAATCGCCTTTAATAATAGTATACACAATACTCCTTAGTAGTTTCAGGTAAAACTTGATTTCTTCTTCTGTGGAATCAATACTCCCACTTTTCAGTCTTCAGGGAGAAAAGCACAGACACATCTAATTTCCATGCACAGATGACTTCTAAATAAGAAGTTCTGAGCATACAATTGTTATTTCACCTAAAGTAAATGTTTCTGGAAAATATAAGGAGATTTCTGTTTATGGAATTTCAGATTCTGAGAACAGTTTTAAGCCTATTGCAAGGTGCATGGCAACTAGTGAATTCTCCACATAGAATGGTGCAAAATGTCTTTTTGCTTCTGTTGTGATGCTGGGGGCTTTGGTCACATGCACACACACAGACAAGAGGCCAGGTCTCACCTTTAAATTAATTTATGGAAGAACTCAGGAAGATGGCGACCGGGTGAGCAGCAAGGGAGCGAACCTCCTTAATAAACACCACCAGCTCGAGACAGACTTGGTGAGCGTGAATGCCGGAACCTCGGCTGGGAAGTTTAAACTGGGCGTATTTCTCTGAGATGCCGGGGGAGATGTGGTAGGGCGGACCAGGCTGCCGGGGCGAGACGTGGGAAAG
>PVLD010021030.1:15278-32541 GCA_004027595.1 Dinomys branickii | reverse complement strand
TTGTTGTTGTTGTTGTTGTTTTTGTTTGCCTGTTTTGTTTTTTGTCTTTGGATTTTTGGTTTTTGTGTTTTTTCTGTTGTTGAGAGGATTGTCTGACTAAATTTGCATGTCTGTATATGGGTTCATATATTTACACTTCGAAGATACCAATGGATAAAGCAATAACCACTGTTGAGACCATGTCACCTTGTCTATAGATTAGTTGTGATTTTACTATTTTTATGCTAATTGGTGTCTGTTTGTTAATATGTTTTTGTACTTTTATTTTTTTTTAATAAAAAAATAAAAATAAAAAAAATAAAAAAAGCAAGGGACGCTGCTAAAGCTGAGCGGGAAGAAACAGGAAATGAACACCAGGTACAGATCTCTAACCCCAGGTCCGCGGAGCTCTGGGGTGTCAATGAAGCCTTGCAGATCACAGGCAAAATTGCACGTGTGTGTATGCTGGGCTATTTTTCCAGAAAAAGGAACAGAACTTTCTTTGGGGGTGGGGCGCTAAGGATGGAACGGAGCATCTTTGTACTGGCCTATGTGCCCAGGCTGATCTCAGACCCACAATCCTCCTGCCTCAGCTTCCTGAGTAGCTGGAATTACAAGTGTGCACCACCATGCCTAGCTACTGCTAAAACTTCCAGCACATGGCCAAGGGACCTCAGTAACCCTGAACAGGTTAAGGCTCTCTGGGGTTGGAAGAGGTGGCATATTCTAGAGCTCTGAGAATCACTTGGTGACAAGTACTTAGACTGACAAAATCTCAGCACAGAAACTCCTGTGCCTGCGTGAGCTGGAGTGGTCTCCACATACCTTCTGAGTGTTTCAGCACTCCTGGTGCTGCCCATCATCAGACCTGTCCACACTGCTGGGGCAGCCTCCCAGCCATCGGAGGGGCCTCACCAAGGGCTTTGTATGCACCAAAGTCCTTCCTCCTAACGGGCTCTCTGCAATCACAGTACCCTCTCGTTAGATGTCAGTTATTTGCATTTCTCTGCTCTTAGAATTTCTGTTAAGCAGCAGTGGCTGCAGCCACCTGAACATCAGCAGGGAAGTTCATCGGAACAGGTTTAATAAACATCTCGTGGAAAGAGACTGCATGTTTTTGGACTACAGTGCTCCCACAGTCACTCATAACAGAACAGACACTTTCTCACCTACCTGCTCCTGCCACTGTGCAAACACGGTGCTCACACACCTGAGGAGAGCAGACATTAGTAGAAGCAGGAATCTCCCTGCTACGTGCGAAACATCTCCTTGGCTTCCCTGGCACCACCATTCTTGGAGGAAAGCGTCAATGGTGCTGCCCCTCCCACCTTCCGGTGTGCACCTGGAAATCAGAGGCCCCTCCTTCAGCAGGAGCCAGGCTTCTGTGAGCTACAGAGAGTGTCTGCTGCTGAGAGTGTGGGCAGGTCCACCAGCCTGGAATAAAATAACTCGGAGGCCAGGCTGCACTAATAGAAGCACCAAGTCCCGTCTGCTCCGGTCCCGTGAGGGCCCCACAGGAAGGCTTTGCACTTGGTGCAGCACTGTGCAGAGGCCGGGAGACTTAGGACAGCAGCCCCGTCCCCCCAAGGCCTCACTCAGGTCCGGCACCCCACACTCATCTCACCAGGTGTGAGGGTGCAGTGTCACCACACACGTGGGCTCAGGCCTGCACCAGAGCAGGGAGGGCGGGGGGGAGCACATGTGCCTCTTGGCCCAGTCTGACCCCAGCAGCCCTGCAGATGATCTTGCTGGTGATGACGGGTGATGATGGCAATGAAATGCTCGGCTGTGTGTGTGCACCAGTGTGCGTGTGAGTGTGCACCAGTCGCATCTCACTGGGCAGAGCACACACCGAGATGCCATGGTCACACTCCCTCTGCACACTCTCCGTCTGCAGCTGAGCACAGAGCTGGGTGTAGGCTGTGTTTTCTTGCATCTTCCAAAATAACTGATTTCAAAATGCCTCAGACACCAACTGCCATCACATGGGGAGCTGGGAGGAGGTGACATCAGGGCCGCATGGGTGCCGCTGGGGAGGACGCTCTGCTGGTGGTTATCAGAACATAGGAGGTGCGAGCCCGGACCCAGGGCTGTGTCTAAGGGATCTGGTCGTTCATTATGCAGAAACACAAAGCACATGCGCTAATGTATGAGCACATCTTCACACACACGTTTCTAAGCAGATATACATAATCTGTGTGTATATGTACATATCCAAGTTCTGTTTCTATTCACAGAATAAAATAGAAACAACCTAAATGTCCATCAATAGGCAAATTATTAAATAATTGTATGATCATACAGTGCAATATTATGTAGCCATTAAAATACAGTGTTGCCTTGCTTCACACTTTTGTTTACAAACAATTTGATTCACACACAAAAGTATCTGGCAAAAATTTAAATTTTTGTTTGCAAATTCTATATCACATGACAAACACTACCACAGCCATCTTTCCCACACATAAACATGGCCATCTTTTCTAAGATCATGGAACAAATTAAGTTTGTGAAACAAGGTACCACCATGTTAGAATAGATAGCCAGGAATGGTGGCATATACCTTTAATTCCACCACTTGGGAGGCCGACGCAGGAGGATCACCATGAGAATTACAAAGCAAGATCCTGTCTCAAAAAACAAACGACCAAAAGAAGAATAGATGGACTAGGCTAACTATACATGAAACTGCCAGTTCTCCCTTGCTATTCCCTCAAGAAAAGCAATTCAAGGGAACATTTCTACAGATAGGAAGTGAGAAACTCAGCCAGCAGGAGGGAGCAGGCTGGTGTGGCCGGCCCACCACCCTGCCAGTGCTAACCATTCTGGTGGCCTCTGGCCTGGCTGCAGTGAGCATTAGCTTGACTTCTGTGTTAGAAGGCCCTTGGGTTAGGACATGGAGAGGGCAGGCAAGACTCGAATGTTTAGGGACCTACTAAGTATACATCAGTATTGTAATAATCTCTGACTGTCACAGGAACCCCAAGCTGTGAAACATGTCATCACTTTTATGTTACCCACGAAGGCATAGAGGCACCCACGGTTTAAGCAGCTCTCCAGGGACACAGAGCCAGTCTGTTGCCAAGCCAGGAAGCTGACCACAGGCCCACTTGGTTCCTGTCTACCATTTGCAGCCTGTGGGTGGCAGGACGCTGGGTAAACAGAGTCCCAGGCAGGGCTGTGATTAGAAGTGTTGGCAACAGCAGAGAAGCTGGGGGAAGAAGGCGGCGATGAGAAAGGACGGAGAGGCAGAGGAGGAGGGGCTTGCTGTCCACCAGAGAAAGCCACGGAGGGAGCAGGCGACCCTGCCCTCCGGCTCCTAGCTCAAGACTGATGCCCCCTGGAGGCTGGAGGGGACAGCGTGGGAGATGTCCCTGTCCCCTTAGAGTCCGACAGCACCTGCTTTGGGGCCTGAAGTCAAAGCCCAGCTTGCAGCTGGAGATGCTGACGGAAGTGAGCTGCCTCACTCTGAAGGCTGCCAACTAGGGGCCAACATCTCAGGCAAACAGTGAAGGAAAGTGCAAAGTGAAGGGGAAAGAGGGAAGCTGATGCCTCCTGTATGCCCTGCTGAGCCGGAGCTGACACCGAATCGCTAGGGTTGGTCTTGTAACTTCGAGGCAAGTCTTCTCTGTGTCCCTGCTTCTTTGAGGTGAGGGTACACAACCCGCTGGCATGTGACAGCACCAGGCTGGGGGCTCAGGGCACCCAGCTGCCCACCTGTCCTTGGGACCCTGTGCCAGGGACAGCAGCAAGGGCAGAAAAGCTGTGGACTACAAAGATAAGGCCGAGGAGATCTCCACTTCTGAGAAGGAACAAGAGAGTGGAAAAGGTGGCCTGAGAGCATTACAAGAAGCAAGTCTCTACCCTTTGCAGCCTCAAAACTGCAAAGGTGAAAGACCTTGCCTTGAGAAGGAAGCCACAGAGAACCATGCTCCAGAATGGCAGCAGTGGCCGTACCAGGTTCCAGAAAAGCGGCAGCATAGAAAATTTTTTCCTCAGAATTGGATTCAGAGTGCCCAGTGATCCAGGCACTCAACCCCTATGGCCAAGAGAGAGGAAAGCCTGGCTACTGCTTCAGCTGGCAGCAGACCTTGGTATCATCCACGTGGCCCTGGCTTTAGGTGCATGGATAATGCAAGAGTTCTGCAGTTAAAGAGGTTTCCACCCAGATTTCAGAAGGCGTGGGAGGCCAGGCAGTGTGCCCCTGAGAGGGATATGTGTGAAGCTGCAAGTGTGAAGCAAAAGGTGCACTGGAGACCTCAGAAGTTTAGAAAAGCCAGGACCATGAATCATCTGAGGAAGGCTGCAAAGAGGGAGCAAAGTGGGCCCAAGAGAGAAGCACTAGGACCTGTAACCACTGGAAGTGCCATAGGTGTGGAATCATACAAGCCCTTTGGAGCTCACAATGTGCCGCAAGTTGCTTCAGATGCTGGATGTGGAATTACAGAATATAATGTTAGCCCTGCTGGATTTTGGACTTGCTTTGGTCCCAGTGCTCTACATTCCTCTGTTGGTACCTTATGGAATGGTAATGTTTATTTTGTGCCATTGAATGTTGGAAGTGTTTAACTTTTCATTTGTACAGGGGCTCACAGCTAAGAGTTTGCCTTACATCTTGGAGGCTTGGGACTCAGACTTTTCAGCAATGCTGAAACTGTTAGGACCTTGGCAACTCTTGCAGATGGACTAAATGCTATTTGTATAAAGGGATGTGCATGAGTCTTTGGAGGGCCAGGGGTGGAATGTTATGGTTTGTGTCTGCATGTCCCCCCAAATCCTCAAGCAATTATGGGGTAGCTTTTGGAGTTTATGACTGATCCATGATCCAATGCTGGGATTATGGATGTGAGAGCTGTACCCACCCTAGGGCGGATAGTTTGTATATGTAAGGGAGAGCAAAATGCTGCTGGCTGCCATTCCTCCCTTCTTGCACTTGTTGCTTTGCTGTGTACCGCCACCATGAACTGTTGCCCTCTGCCATGTGCCACTGTGTCTTAAAACCAGCCAAGTATGGACTGAAACCTCCAAAAACTGCAAGCAAAATAAACCTTTCCTTCCTTCATTTTGGGTGTTGGGTATTTTGTCTCAGCAACAAGAAAAAAGGTAACCAAGACAGAGAGCGACCAAGGGAGCTACAGAAAGAGCTGAGTGAGGGCTGAAGGGTGAGTCCAGTCTCACAGTGGCAGGACGCTGCTCTCTGTAAAGCAAGGACATTGAGCTGAGAAGCAAGTGATCAAAGTTGCCAGCCATGTGTAGGTCTAGGGGGACAGAAAAGCAAGTGCAAGCCTGTGAGTCAGAGGAGGACCTGGGACGCACAGCACACATAAGGGACCAAAGGGAACCGCGCAGTCAGAGCACTGTGGCAAGAGCTCGGAGTCTCTGATTCTGACAAGAAGCTGAGCGCCGGAGTGGGCAGCCTAGTCAGAGGCTGGGTTTGGGCAGCCTTGGGGTGGGCAGGCAAAGGAGGGGGCTGGCAACCATTCCAGGTGACTCTGGAAGGGAAATCCATTGTCTTTTGGAGCTCAGGTTAATCCTGGAGTAGAGCCACAGGACTTGCTTCTCAAATGAGGCAGGAAGGTGATTTTCAGGGTTTGGGTCAGGACCACTGTATAATGGGTACAAGAGAGGTATGTGGGGTCGACTGGAGGGTGGAGAAGTGGTTGCAAACTCGAGTGCTCTGCAGAGCATGCTCACCCTGAAGACAGAAGCCATCCTAGGCCTGCAGCTGCAAGGGTCTCACCAGCCAAACCTTGGAGGACAAAGCAGCCCTGGTGACCAGGCCAGCAGCCCCTGTGAGCCCGAGCGGAGGAGTCCTTGAAGCCACTAGCCACGCGGCCAGACCCAGAGACTGCGAGAGGATGTGCAGCACGTGGGGCTGAGTGCTGGCCGCTGTTGGGCAGCAGCAGGAGGCTAACGTGGGCAGGGTGCGTGGATGGCATGCCCACAGCCTGAGGCGCTTCCACGGTGGGTGGAAAGGGTGGCAGTGGCCCCAGCTGCTCTGGGCTTCCATTCCTGGTGGGCCACGAGCAGACCTCCTCCAGGAAGGGGAATTCGATGGTTCTGAGGCCCCTTAACCTGTGCCCTCTCTTGTGCCCCCCACGTCAGTCCCAAGTGCCAAGTCTGTTCTCGCTTAATCTGCTCAAGTGTCGCTGAGCTTGCAGGGTGTATCTGAGTGAGAGAAGTTGGCATCTATACAGCCAGGCTAGCGTCTCTTCTGCTGGAGGACCAGGGAGGAGTTGCCCCAAACAGACTGCAGCTCAGGCCATACCCACTCCTAGAATGCTTTCCCAACCACAAATGCCAGGGTCCAGACTTCTCCCTGCAGTTGTCTGACTGCTCCACAGCCTAGGGCCGATTCCTGGAGGAATTGTGTAGGTACACACAACTCCAAATCCACACTGCTCCCCACTTCTGTGGATTGCAGACAAGCTCCTTCATACCCCGGAGCCTGTGTTTTTTCGTGTAAAAGTCAGCAACAGCAGACGCCTTCCTTGTATAGACTGTGCAACATTTGCTAAGCACTGACCCTTCCTTCTCCCTCCGTCTCCCTCTAGTGATGAAAGACCCTCACCCGGCTCATTAGCTCCCTTTTCTGATTCTTTTTGCTCTCTTTAACAACCATATTTAATGCTGAGTCCTATGCTGGGTGTCACTGTCCCTTAGTCACTGCGTGTGCCTGGGTCACAGCCTCTGACAGAAGCTGCAGATAGGCGGCCACATTTCATATTTCTTGGGGTCCCTCGAAGGATTCAGGTCAGTCCAGGGCATGCAGCAAATATACAGTGAAACAGTAAAACCTGCCAAATTAAATTAGCAATCCATCATCAGCGCAGTAACTTGCAACTGGTCATCCTCAGTGAACTGTCGTTTAGCTGGAGTTTCTCGTAAAAGGGCCTCCTTTCTATAATATCCATTTTCATGTTAAAAAAATACCGAGTGCTGAGGCCTTTGCTTTTAAAGAGATCTTCTCATGCACCTCACGTCTGCACTAGAAACGCAGCTCTGCAACGAAATAAAAACATAGAACCAGTAAAAATCCCACACAGCACCCTAAGTTGTACCACCTGGGTGCTGTTCCCCACTCCCAAGGCACAGAGTGCCAAGCCTGGGCCTTCCCTTTGCCCCTTCATCCGCCTCCCTGTAAGATTTTAAGACATGAACCCTGCATCTGCAGCAGTCTGTGAGTTCTCCTATCAGTGAACATGGGTGAGAATGTGCTTGACCAGAGCAGCATGAGGCAGGGTGAAGTGCTGGGGGATGCAGCAGGGAGACAGGGAGCAGAGCGATGCTGCACTCCTCTTAAGTGCATATCACTTAGCTGCATAATCAGCTGTGTCCCTGGGAATTATTCTGGCCGGCCTGGCCCCATTAGGTGGCATGTGTTGCTACTTTGCTTAATTGCATACCAGCCAGCTGCATAATTCAACTCAGTGCACCCTGCCCCACACTCCAGATGTCATGGGTGCAGTGTAATCAGAATGGGAAGAAGAGCTGGACTTCTGAGACACTGCCATTTGTCACTCTGCATGTGGGGGCAGACAGCCACGGCTTGTGGGGCTGGTGTGTGGGCCCCGCACCCCTCACACAGCTCCACTCTGAGCAATTCAGTGGGACTGAGAGGAAACGAGAAGCCAGCCCGCGGGGTCTGAGTAAGAGCCTCCCTCTAGCTCCCAGAGGCAGTGCTGTCCCTCCCAGGACAGGGAAAGTGGCCTCCCAGCTGCGCAGGATCTGGGCAAGATCAGGGCTCCGTGCCACCACTCACCCAGCTGGCAGGGCCAGAGGCACGGCACTCGGTGCCCGCGCAGTGACTGGCATCTGTCACTTGAGTCTGTCGCAGGCTGAGGACGGGTGCTCCGTGTGGGCGTGTCAGCAAGGCTCAGGGCAGAGAAGGTGGTAAGAGATACTGCACTTGATCTTAGCCAACAGGCCAAGAAGCGATGGGGTAGTGAAAGAGACAGGACGAAGACCTGTGTGGCCAACAAGCCTGCCTGGCTGTGCTGCCTTGGCCTGGGCTCCGGCCTTGCTGTGCAGCGGCTCGGTGTTCTTCCTCATTTGCATGCTGAGATGCTGCCAACATCCCAGGCAGCAAGTCTAGGGGCGAATGTCGACCAGGTGTCCCAAAGGCCAGAGTCAACAGTCTTTCCACAGCCGTGTAAAAGTGAGCAGGCAGTGTGGCCTGACACTTGAAGCCCTTTGAATGTGGCTATTTCTCTGTCCACTAGCACCCTGCACAGGGCTTGGTGGTGATGTGTGCTCAGTCAGTGACAGTGGAATGACTTAATGAAGGACTGTCTCTTATTGCTAGCCTTACAGCAGCAGGCTGCCCTCCCCGCAGTTCCCTAACACTCTGCCTGCCTCCATGTGGAGGCTTTGGTACGCATGCAAATTCCCTGCATCTTCCACGTTCACTCACCTCAGTTCCCATGGTGGGTGGCTGTGGGCCGTGTCCACACACCTATACTGGGACTACATTTCCTAGTGCTGCTTTCTGCAGTATCACAGGCTCTGGTTGGGCACAATGGAAACCAGCAAGGTTCTGGAGGCAAAGTCATTGGAGGCACTGACTGACAAACGCGGAGGTGCTGATAGGCTCAGCCTGGGCTTTGGGGTTCCTGTTCCGAGACCAGTTCTGCTTCCCTGACCACCATAAGCACCCACCACCCTCCTTCCTGGCCCCTCTGTCATCCACTCCAGACGCAGGTGGCCTCCCAGATGGGCTCATGCTCCACTCACCTACTGGTGCTACCAGTGGAGGGGACAGTGCTGGGTGGTTTGGTCTCTAGTCCTCCAGTTCTTTGTGGGCCTTACTTGCCCAGATCCAATCACAGTCCTGCTGTGCCTAGTCACAAGGAATCCCTTCTTATACAAAACGCACACACCCTGTGTAGTCCTCCTGCCTCAACACAGCTCATGGATAACCATCTTGCTGCCTTCTCTGACCACTCCACTGGCCCCATGTGCCTCTGGTCTTCTGCAGGCATCTATATGGCCCTGTGCTATGTATGGTGTAAGTATGAAGTCCCCCAGAGATGCATGTCCCGGGGCACCAAGATCATCGTACCTGTATCAGTTAGGGTCACCAGAGGAACAGACTAAATGTAAATATGATATAGAAAGGACTTACAAGGTGAGCTTATAATGGCTGCCAACAGTCAGGGTGCAGAGCGCCCTCTGCACACTGGAGACCAGAAACATCCAATCAAAAGTCAAAGGCCTGGCGCTCACTGAAGAGTCCCTGTGAGCTCTGTACCAGGAAGCCAAAGGGTCTGTGCTGGAAGCCAGGAGATGCTGAAGACTGGAGTTCCTCCAAAGAAGCAGAAGCGAGCCTTCCTTCTTCTTTCCCTTTTTATTCCATCCAAGCTGCAATCCTACTGGGTGCCACCCACACCCAGGGCGGGGCTTCTATTTTCAGTCCACCATCCAAACACACAATCTGCCAGGAATCTCTTATTTAAGGGACACCACAACTATCACAGTCCACCTCTCGACAATTTGACAGCTAGACACACTTCCTTAAACCACAATAGGGTGACACGGTACAACCATGCTGTGCACAAACAGAAGCACACTGTTCCCCTCCCCCAGCACGGAAGGCAAAGCACTTTTCTTTTGGTGATATATGGAACTGCGTGGTCTCTGTAACTTGAACATTGTAATATAGGTTTGACAGTATTTAAGAACCAGTATTAAGTCCATCAACATTGTTACAAAGAAGATAAAGATACCTGTTTATGTTTATATGCACAAGCATTAACAAAATGGGAGAGAACAATTACAGCGCATTACTCATCGATGAGTTCCGAACCAAATGGCTCTTAGGGGGTGAGAGCTAGACAGGAGGTCACTGGGGTGGCTCTGAAGAATGTATCCTACCTCCCTCTGCTGCTCCCCCTCCTTCCTGGATGTGGACCACCTGGGTGACTCTCCTTGAAGGAGGAGCAGTTGTCTCTATTTTGGCTGAGCCTGACCCTATTTCCACGTACTGCTGTGTACAGAGCTGGCTAGGGCCCTTTCCTTACCCCTTCAATTGGCTATAAGCAATGCATATCAGTCCAGTCCAGGTGCTGATGGTAGTGTTAGAAGACAGCAGGTGTGATTCCCTTGACCCCCCCCCACTGCTCCCTTGTGTGAGCCAGGATGAGATGGGATGAAGAGCCAGTGCTCCATGCTATCAGCTGGGACTGAATCTTGAGTTAGAGGCTATGACTTCCCAGGACTTAAAAGATCACATATCAGAGCTGAAGCACTGACCCCAAAGCATTAAATACCACCCCAATGGTGTGGTGCAGATTACTCCTTCTGCACATCCTTCTCTCTGCATTTAGAGGTGATTTCAGGCCTCCTACTTCCCCCAGCTCACGGCACTCACCTGCTTCCCACCACTCTCAGAGCCACTCATCCTCACGCCATTTCTTTCTTTATAATGAGTAAAATCCGGGTTTGGTCTTGGGTGAGGGCCTTTTGTTCTGGTTAACCACCATCTTAGCCAGACTCAGGACCCGCTTGACTCCTCACCACTTTGGATATATTATTGTGTCTTTATTTATGCTGTGGATTGCACTGAGAGTGGCAGAGTGAACTTAACTCGTTGGGATTCCAATAACTTACTCATGGGTTTACAAGTGTAAACTTCTCAGGCCAAAAGGACAACAAGGAAGGCTCTCTGTACTGGCTGCCACAAGGTGAGCAGTGTTCCTCTGCCATACCTTCCACCACGATGCTGCTTCCTTGGAACCAGCTGGCTATGGGCTGAAACCCCTGCAGCTGTCAGCCAATATAAAGTCTTCCTTCCATGCTTATGTGTCAGGTGTTTTGTCCAGCAGTGGAATACTGACTGATATGCTCCACACTGTACTTCCACGTACACATTACACCTTGGTGGGTGTACACGGCTGGTGCTTGGGAAGAGCTGAGTGACTAAATCAAAGTGTGCCTTCATCTCATCACTGTCCCTCTTATACTGAGAGGTGACATTGTTTATTCATCCCAGCATTCATTCTGTCCTGTGAACTCAACCTCACGATCCTCTCAGAGTTGCAGTGTAAGAAGCTGTTTTCCATCCTGAAGACCTCTGAGTAGATCAGTTATGCTTCCCAGACACATCACGAGGCAGGGGGATGCTGGTGCTCAGTAATGTCACTGCCCTCCCTGCACCCATGGGCCACACTGTGGGTGCTCAATTAACGTGGGTTGGATAAGAGATGTCAGTGAAGCCATTTACAAAGTGAGCTGTGTGGTCCCATAAACCAGGTAACCCACAGAGGTCCCAGCCTTGAGAATCACAAACAAAGCAGGGGCAGCTCGTTGCTCTTCTTGAACTTTACGAAGCCACTTAGATGACACGGGAGCTATCACAATAATCAACATCTGGGGCCTCATCTTGTTAAAAAGCTTTTGCACAGCAAAAGAAACTACCAACAGAGTGAACAGACAACCCACAATGTGGAAAAAAGTGTTTGCCAGGTGTTCCTCAGACAAAGGACTACTATCAAGAACATATAAAGAACTTAAAAAAAATCAGACCTCCCACATTTAAAAACCCAATCCAGAAATGGGCATCTGAGATGAATACATACTTCTCAGATGAAAAAATAATACAAACAAATATTTGCTGTATTATCAACATCATTGGTCATTTGAGAGGTGCAAATTAAAACAACACTGAGATTCCATCTCACCCCAGAGAGAATGGCAAGAAGTAACAAACGCGGAAGAAGCTGTGTGGAAAAAGGAGCCCTTCTCCACTGCTGGTGGGCGTGAAGACTGGTGCAACACTGTGGAGAGCCTCAAAACCTAGGATTGGAGGTCCCATTTGACCCAACTATTCCCCTTCTTAGTATTTTCCCAGAAGAATTAAAAACATCATATCACAGTGATATATGTGCACCCATGTTCAGAGCAGCACAATTTGTAATAGCTAGATCTTGGAAACAAACTAAATGCCCATCAACTAAGTAGTGGATAAAAAAGATGAGGTCTTTTTATACAATGGAATACTGCTCAGCTATAAAGAAGGATAAACTGGAGACTTTTATACGTAAATGAATGCAACTCAAGACTATACTCATAAGTGAAATAAACCAGATGCACATATATATAAACATCATGTTTCCCTAGTGTGAGAAGCTGAAAGAGTAAATAAGATCCAAAATGTACAATTGATATTGTAAAATGGGAAGAAACTTCAAAAGGAAAGAGAAACTGGGATGGGGGAATGCAGAAAAGAAGGGAAAAAAAAAAAAATATATATATATATATATATATAAACTAGTTAAGAGGGCTGTACTACTGATTTCATTGAAAAGAAAGGTTTGTGCTAATATTGTTTGGACAAGTAAATGCCAACATCCTATACTCTGAGTAATTAATTTAAAGATAACAATTCACAACGTATTAACCATTGTTACCATCCTACTATCTTGTTTGGAAATGTTGTTTTACTTTTTTCCTCTTAAAAAAATAAAAAAGCCACTTAGGTCATGTGTCCTCTCGGAGCTAAGGAAGGCAAACTGAACAAGCCCAGGCCTCCACCAAAAGCAGGAAGCAGAGGCATCATATGACTGAGCCCCGAGGAGGAGGGGACTCTACACCTCTGTTTTCCCAAGTTCAGCCTGTGCCCAGAGGCCACGGAGGGGGAGACTGGAGGAGCAGAGAAGGTGCAAAAGGACCAGGAGGGTGCTCCCCTTCCTGTGCTCACCCCTCCCCCTTCCTTGAGTTAGCATGGGAGGCCTCATCACCCCAGGGACTGATTACTGAGGGTGGGGAGGGTCTGTCCGGATGGAGAGGTGAAGGGGTAGACGACCCCTAATCCCGTCACACACAGCACAACCACCACACTGACCAAAATAAAACCTTGTCACCCATCTCTGTTGGCTTCTCCTTGGGAGAGAAGTCCTGACCACACCTCCACAGAGGGCATAACCTGACAAGTGTCAGCCTGCTGCACTTCTGGCTTCTTCAGCTTCTTTGTTAATCAAAAGAGCACTGAGGGCTGGGCAGCCACTAAGCTACCGACACTCTGGGAAGTGCCATCGTAAGACAAATCCGCTCCCCCCCCACCCCCCGACCAGAGGGCCGGATGTTACTTGTTGGATAGGAGCACTGCTCACTGATGAAAGGGATGGGCTTTTTCGTGTGAGCATGGCAGGAGAGTGCACACCCTGGTTCCAGACCCTCCCACTGCCAGGGCACTGTATGGGTGTGAGAAGGCTGATATTCCAGATGGGAGAGCACCTGGGCTATGGGGTGGCAAGGCAATCACAGGTCTTGCAAGTGAAACAGGGTGTAGGTGGCCAAGAGGAGGTGACACCTGTGAGGGCCACCAGCAGGAGGGGAGATGGCGGCACAGCCTCGCCCTCTGACCCCTAGCCCATCACAGAAGGGACTAGTAGTTCAGGGCAATTCGTGCAAACAGTGATAGGAAATGCATACAGCTGGCACTGACCTTACAGTTTGAGGCCATGCAGAAGTCATTATTTTTTGATTTTTGTTTGTTTTCTTATTTTGAGGCAGGGCCTCATTATGTAACACAGGCGGCCTTGAACACGCAATGATTCCCCTGCATCAGCCTCCGGAGCGCTGGGGTTACAGGCGTGCGCACCCTGTCTGGACATCATCAACAGATGGAAACCTGAACTGTAGCTGCAGTTCCAGAAGGGAAGTGTGCAGGCTGAAGCGTTTGAAGCCCCTCTTACTAACACTGATTCTGTGACTCTGTCCTAGGAGGTGCTAGTGTCACTCTCACCGCTTAGCGGCAGAGGTTTAGAAAATCTCGCCTGCCTCATGGAGAGCACTCGGTCTACAAGCAGCAGGAGGAGGGTCCGGCACCTCCCAGTGAGGCCAAGGAGGGGTAAGCAATGGGGGCCGTGAGGCAGGTTTGGCCTTTGAAGAAGCCCAGGAAGGAGGAGGGAGATCTGTGTTCAGCAGGGAAGAGGCCAAAAGGTGGCAGAGAGGGCAGGAAGGGTCCTGGCCAGGAGTCTGCTCAGTCAGGGCCTCCAGCCAGGGTGACAGAACAGGCACAGGGCAGTCGGTGCCCACAGCACGGATGGGGAGAAAATAACCAAAGTCAGAGGACAGGCGCCCAGATGAAAGACGTCATTATCCTGGGGATAGAAACATGCAGCCAGCACCCGCATTCGCATCTGTCATTTGATTCAATCCTTACGAGCCCCCACCAGCTTAGTCTCGTTTTTACAAAGAGGAAATTAAACACCTGGAGAGAGTAAGTGATGGCTTCCAGGGCGCCGGAAGTGTGGGCCCAGCCCTCGCACTGTGCTCTGAGCCCAGTGTGCAGGGCGCAGCGCAAACCCACAGGGTGCTGCTAGGAGCCGAGGACAGGTGGTCGGCCACACCTGCCTGGTGCTGCCCACAGCCCTGGCACTCCAGGGACAAAGTCACGGCCAAGCACTTGCATGTGTCTGTCTTCCCCACTGCAGCCGCTACCCCTGCGGAGGATGAGCATGCTTTTCCCTTTGGGAAGGGAAAGCAGAAAAGGCTGGGAGGAGGAGGCTTCCTGCGAGAAGGAGGGAAGTCCTGAGCCAAGGGAGCAGTGACTGCGTATGGCCAGATTGGGTGGCATGGCTGGTGTGGTTCTGCAGTCACTGTGGTCTGGGAAGTGTCCCTCACAGCCACGTGGTAAAGGTCTGGTCGCTGGCCTGTGGTGCCACTTGGAAGTGCAGAGCCCCCAGGAAATAGTGTGACAGACCCGGCCCTTCCATTCCTGTGCGGCCTTCTTGCTTCCCAGCTGTGGCCAGCCACTTCTGCAGCCACAACTCCCACCACCAGGGGCCGCCTCACACAGGCCAAAAACAGCAAGCAGCCCACAGAAAAGCAACCAAAACCTCGAGACCTTCCCCACTTTGAGCTTGTGGCCAGGGGTTTGTCAGAGATGGAAGTCAAGGCTAACTTCAACAAGCATCAAGTACTAAGGGAGGCTCACAAGAACCCATAATCTTAAATTAAAACACAGAACCTATAAAGCTCCCAAAAGAAAACACAGGAGAAAAACCAGATGACCTTGAGTTTGACCATGCTATTTCAGACACTAAAGAGTCAAGGCATGAAAGAATAAAGTGGACTTCACTAAAGTTAAACATGTTCGGTTGCAAAGGACACTGGCAAGAGAATGAAAAGACAAGCCAAGCATGATGGCACACACCTACTGTCCCAGCACTCTGGGAAGCTGAGGCAGGAGGAACACAAGTTTGAACCCAGCCTGGGCAGTTTAGTGATTTAGTAAGAGCCTGTCTCAAAATAAAAAATAAAAAAGGTCTGGGGATGTGGTTCACTATAGAAGGTCCTGAGTTGTCCAATCTGTAAGCTGCAGTACTGGAGGGAGAGAGATGGAGAGACAGGAGATCCAAGACTGGGAAAAAATATTCCCAAGAGACATACATGATAAAGAAATGCTCTCTAAAATAGAGAACTCTTAAAACACAACCAAACCTGGGCATGGTGGTAAACACCTGCACACACCAGCTCACCATCACAGGCCAGGCATGGTGGTGCACATCTATAATCCCAGCACTTGGGAAGCTGAGGCAGGAGGATTGCTTGAGCCCAGGAACTTCAGAATGGTCTGGGAAACACAGCAAGACCCACCCAATTCAAACAAAGAATCCAATTAAAAGTGAGCCAGACTCTGACCAACACTTCTCCGAAGGAGATGCAGATGACAAATAAGCACATGGGACTTTGGTCCATCATGTGTCACTGGGCAAATGCAGCTTAGGTGGCAATGACACGTCACCCCATAGCAGCATGGCCCAACCTGGACCTCTCCCTGCACACACCGGGACAAGGAGCACAGCTGGGGGCACAAAGGCCAGGGTCCTGTCAGAGCCCACTCAGCAGCTCACCCTGCAATCCAGCTTGTGCTCCTCCGCAGTTACCCAGCACAGCAGGAAGCTATGTCCAATATGAACCTCACACGTGTTCAGAGCGCCTTTCATCCTGTGGACAGATCTCAAAGCAACTGAGATGCCCTTCTATAGGGAGACAGATACAAGGACTAGTGCACATCCAGGATAAGGGCTGGATCAGTAATGACTTGTAAGAGAAGCCATGCCATACTAAACCCTGTATGTCCAATTTACGTCACTTAGCATTATGGTCTCAAGACTCATCTACCTTCCTAAACACGACTTACGTTTACCCTCTTTATAGCACAGTACCAAAGTATAAATAAATTAAAAAACAAGATAAGCGATAAGTAACAGGAAACAGGAAGACAGGTATTTTCAAGTGGGATGGGGACTGAGAGAGGGAAGCAGGAGGGAGGGGCTGAAGAGTGAAGATGCACACATGCGCCAGCCCACGCACAGGAAGATGATCCTCAGCACCACCAATGTGCACTCACAAAAGTAAAACTAATACAAAGAAATGATCTGTGGACCTTGAAAAGACAGAAAGGAAATTTCAACGCACATCACTGAATGAGTCCAAGTCAAGCACGTTCAGGAAAAGGCAGGGTAGGAGCCAGCAAGAGACCAGCAGTGGCTGGGAGCTGGTGAGTCAGGAGGGACGAATGGGGGAGAATGGAGATGTTGGGCAGGAAATGACTCTATACTACAGTCACTCAGTCACTCAACACTCATCCAAACCCATGGCATGAGCAACCCCAAGGTGAGCCCTCATGAGGCCTCAGATCCCAGGTGACTGAGATGTGTCCACACAGAGGCTAAAACCACTCCTTTAAAAAAAGTCTCTTTAGGCAGGGCAAGGTGGCACACACTGGTAATCCCAGCACTAGGGAGGCTGAGGCAGGAGGACCTTTGTGAGTTTGAGACCAGCCTAGGCTACAAAGGGAGCTCAAGGCCAAAAAAAATCTTTTTTTCTTTTTTGGTACCAGGAACTATACTGAGGACCTCATGCTTGCCAGGCATGCGCCATTGGGCTATATCTCTGGCTCCCAAAAAAGTTTATCATTAAAAAAAAAAAACCACGATGATGAGACAACTTTGAAGATGTTGAAATCACTCCTGAGGAAACAGACGCACAAATGTCTTTTTTATTTTTATTTTAAAAAATAAAAAAACCCACAATAACAAAATAACAAGACAGATAAAACAAAACAAAAACAAAAATGATACAGGGTTTCAAAACAGAATGATAAGAATTAACAGTGCTTGTTATATTACATATTGTTATCTTCAATGAAGTTGCTCAGATTACCAGATATAAGCATGGAAGATTAGGGCTGGGGATATAGCTCAGTGGAATAAGCGCCTGCCTGGCAAGTGCAAGGTCCTAAGTTTGATCCCCAGTACTGCAAAAAAAAAAAAAA
>PVLD010021030.1:0-15178 GCA_004027595.1 Dinomys branickii | reverse complement strand
CCAGACATC
This sequence comes from Dinomys branickii, assembly GCA_004027595.1. Lineage (NCBI taxonomy): Eukaryota > Metazoa > Chordata > Mammalia > Rodentia > Dinomyidae > Dinomys > Dinomys branickii. Next base: position 15,169 of record PVLD010021030.1, on the reverse strand, counting down.
AGCAGTACAATTATCCTGACCATCCATATATATATATTCTTTCCCCTTTTCTTTTTCTCCTTTCCCTCATCCCAGTTGTTCCTTCCTTTGAGCAATTTATTTCCCTTTTATGATATCCATTGTACATTTTGGGTTTTATTTATTCTTTCAGGTTCTTACACTAGGGAGCCAATACAATGTGCGCCCCATTATTTCACTTATGATTATGGTCTCTAGTTGAGATGCACAAAATGTCTTGATGGATAGTTTGGTGTTTGCAATGGTGTTTGTTTTAAATTAATTAAGTTTCTGTTTTTGTTTTTGAGACAAGGTATATATTCCAAACTAGCTTTGAACTCACTATGTAGCCCAGGCTTACAGCAATCCCTCCTGCTTCAGCCTCTCAAGTGCTAGGATTACAGGTATGCACCACCATGCCTAGCCTGTGATGGTAAGCCTTTATTTCATTTTGATTGGCTTGAGAGGCCCCTAGGAGATCAGTAAGGCACACTTCTGGGTGGACTGGGAGGCACGATCGTGGGCACGGTAGCTGGTCACTGGCCTCCTCCTCTCCAGCTCCCTTCCCAACCCTGAGGTAAGGGGCTTTCCCCTTCCACACCCTTGCGCCATGCTGTTTCTGCTGTGGAGCAGCTAACAATGGACTGATCCTTCTCACACTGCGAGCCAAGCTAACTAACCATCTCCTCTGAGCTGGGCATGTCAGGTGTTTCCTCCCAGCAGTGAGGGGCCAATACAGTATCACTGTTAAATCTCCGGTTCCAGTGAGGGGCTAATACAGTATCACTGTGTTAGTCTCCAGTTCTAGTGAGGAACTAATACAGTATCACTGTGTTAAGTCTCCAGTTCCAGTGAGGGGCTAATACAGTATCACTGTGTTAGTCTCCGGTTCCAGTGAGGGCTAATACAGTATCACTGTGTTAAGTCTCTGGTTCCAGTGAGGGGCTAATACAGTATCACTGTGTTAGTCTCTCCAGTTCCAGTGAGGGGCTAATGCAGTATCACTGTGTTAGTCTCCAGTTCCCTGTGAGGGGCTAATACAGTATCACTGTGTTAGTCTCCAGTTCCAGTGAGGGGCTAATACAGTATCACTGTGTTAAGTCTCCAGTTCCAGTGAGGGGCTAATACAGTATCACTGTTAGTCTCCAGTTCCATTGAGGGGCTAATACAGTATCACTGTGTTAGTCTCCGGTTCCAGTGAGGGGCTAATGCAGTATCACTGTGTTAGTCTCCAGTTCCAGTGAGGGACTAATGCAGTATCACTGTGTTAGTCTCCGGTTCCAGTGAGGGGCTAATACAATATCACTGTGTTAGTCTCCGGTTCCAGTGAGGGGCTAATACAGTATCACTATTAGTCTCCAGTTCCATTGAGGGGCTAATACAGTATCACTGTGTTAGTCTCCGGTTCCAGTGAGGGGCTAATACAGTATCACTGTTAGTCTCTGGTTCCATTGAGGGGCTAATACAGTATCACTGTGTTAGTCTCCGGTTCCAGTGAGGGGCTAATACAGTATCACTGTTAGTCTCCAGTTCCAGTGAGGGGCTAATACAGTATCACTGTGTTAGTCTCCAGTTCCAGTGAGGGGCTAATACAGTATCACTGTGTTAGTCTCCAGTTCCTAGACAAGGGAGGGGGATGAAGGCACAGAGGGATGGTGTTTGCTGTCCCAAGTCCCACAGCACCTCAGGTAACAGAAGGCAGACCTGGAGCCCAGGAGAACGGACGCCATGCCTGGTGGGTGCTATGTGTGGAATGAGAATAAGAACTGTTTGCTTCCTATTCTGCTGGGCCAAACCAAGACAGGGATCACATCTTACAGCAATGGGAGTTGATCGCCTTGCCACTGAGCACAGCCAGGGGTTCACAGCCAGCCTCACCACGTGGAAGTGGGGGGCCCAGGGCTCCAGCACCCCCCTCCTGAGAGCTCTGCCCTCCCCTGCCGGCCCTTCTTCCATCCGAGCACAAGCACTCTGACCTCAGCCCCCATTGGCCCATCTCCTGCTCTAGCCCAGGCACCATGATTATTCAGAAAGCTGAGACAAAGGAAAACATCTGCATACACCTAGAGCTGCACCTCATCTAGAGAAACACATCTGGATAGGATGAAATTTTACCTCAAACCAAGAAGGCTAGAGAAAAATGGCCAACAGCTTTCAAGTGTTGGAGGAAAATGGTTTCCAACCATGCGTCATCCTCTATCTGGTGATGACACATCCTTCAGAAGTGAAGGGGTATAAAGATATTCTCTCAGAGAAAGAGAAACTAACAGAATTTGTCACCAGCAAACCCACCCTTAAAGAATGCAGATGGTAGCGGGGCATGGTGGCGCAGGCCTGTCATCGACCACTCAGGAGGCTGAGGCAGAAGGATCACAAGTTCAAGGCCAGCCTGGGCTACATCATGAGACCCTATCTGTGACAGATTAACTGGCCAACTACTGAACTTAAGAAACAGGGAGTCACAGCACTGTCACAGGGTACAACCTGTCTTTAAGATGCCATCCACACCCTGCAGGGTCGGGGGCTAAAGACCAGGCACTCATTGAACATAGAGCTCTGCCCAAACACTGCCAGCTCCTAGCGGACAGGTAGTGCAGGTCATGTTGCATCCCCGGCAGTCGACGCCCCCCTCACATACAGACCCACAGGGGTCACTAGGGAGTGGGTTAGGGCAGAGGCCACCGCTGCCAGTGCCCACTGCTTCCCGCTGCTGGAGGGGCTCCTGGGAGAGTGTCACAGTGGTGGACCGACAATCAGCGGTCAACTAATCACACTCAGCTGAAGGGAGTCAGTGTGATATCTGGATGTGGAAGGTCCACTCAGAGACTGCTGCCAACAGCATAAAGGGAAAACTGGAGGCGAAGATGGTGCTGTTGATTCTCCTAGAAAAGCTTGTCATGCTGGCTTTCCTTTCCTATGACCTTGGCTGTTCTTATTGTCAGAGGAGCTCAGGACCTGGCTGTTGCTAAGGATGGCTGCGGTAATTTTCATAGGAGCTCTAGTCCTTACTTCGAGCGTCACTTTCTGGCTCCAGTGCAAATCCTTCAGGCCTAGATCCCTCAGAGACTTTCTAGCTTCTACCACTGATCTTTGTGTCTCCCCAGCCCAGATCCATGAAAGATTTACATGAGACATTGTCACAGCTTCTAGGCGTCCCCTGGACTTTTGGAGGACAATGCCATGGATTCTAAGTTGTCAGCTGGACACATGCAGGACACTGCCATGAAATCCAGGCCCTCAGCTAGATTCTTTGGTGCTCTAGCACATGGACAGATCTCTTGCACCCCTCTGCATATGACTCTTTAGGTGAATATTAAAAAATAATCCTATAAATTATGTGCCCTGTATTAAATTGTTCCCCTAGCAAATCCTGACAACAGTCACCAAGGTACCATTGTGTGATGCTGAGGCTCCTGGGCTGAGAGGGTAGTGCCAGTCCTGTGAGGATGTAGTACCAGCCTTTCCATTATCGAAGGCCTGCTCTGCTAGGGGTACAGTGTGGCCCTGAGGTGCTAACAGCACGGGGACGGGGATGTTCCTATAGGTGGGGTCCCCAATGGGTCTCCCCAGCCTCCAGCACAAGCACAGTGAGCAGCCACAGGGAAGAAGTCAGCTGCAGAAGCTGAGCATCTGTCCTTGCTGCCACCAGGAGGGCTCGGGCTGCTCCCAAGGTCAGGGCAGCAAGCAGCCAGCACCCTCACCTCAGGGGACTTCACAGGAATGAAGCACAAGAATGCAAGCAAGTTATGATTTTATTCTCTCAGGGGAAGTGACAAATGGCAACTTGCCTTTTAAAGGCCTCAAGGAATACTGGGATAACAGTCATCCATCTCTGAGACAGCAGCCTCAGAAAGACAACTTTTAAAGAAACACTGTTACACAGCTTTTAAAGTAACTCATATTAAATAGATCTAAGACTAACACATCGTTAACTAAACAAATCAGACACGACCACACACAAACCCACAGAACCCGAGAAGTGACACAGGAAGAAGAAAGGAAACCTGCAGATCCCCACACATTCAAGTCCAGGCACTCACCCTGAACCAGAAAAAAGACTTAGGTTAAAATAAAACATTACGAAGACTGTGAGGTCACGACAGATGCACTGGGCACACACTCTGCTTCCTGGTCCGTATCCTTCTGGACTTCCTCAAGAAAGCCTCCTTCTGCGCTTGCAGCAGCAGCAGGGACTCCACGATAGCAGAGGACATAGCCAACCACACCTCCCATTGCGCCCACACCTGGCATTTCCAATCTGAGCCTGGGATCCCAGGTCAGTGTCTACAGGGTTGCATTCACTTTTCATATGTTATGGCTTAAAGACAAGCTACAGGGCTGGGGATATAGCTCAGTGGAATAAGTGCTTGCCTAGCAAGTGCAGGGTCCTGAGTTCGATCCCCAGTACCACAAAAAAAAAAAAAAAAAAAAAAAAAAATCATAAAGACAAGCTACACAATTTCTTTTTGTCTTTTTGAGACATGGTCTCGCTATGCTGTCTAGGCTGGCCTTGAGCTCACTTTGTAATAGCCCAGGCTGGCCTCAAACTCACAACAATCCTTCTGCCTCAGCCTCCCAAGTGCTGGGATTACAAGTGTGCGCCACCATGCCCAGCAAGCTACAGTCCTTTTAAAGACTGATCACATGGGAGGCTGAGGCAGGAAGATTGCCATGAGCTAGAGGCCAGCCTTGGTTACATAGCAAATTCAAGGCTAGCTTGGATTACTAGCAAGACCCTGTCTCAAAAAAAAATACTGAATGGCTCCTATTGTTGATAAGGAAGGCTCTGAAAACCTACTTGGATGTCAGCTACCACACATCTCACATCCCCTGGGGCCACTGCTGTCCAAGCTCAGGATAGTAAGGCACATGCTATGCTAGAGCGAAAAGCACCTACTAGCAGATGTGACTACACCTGGTGTCCTTCTAACAGACCACAACACAGAAGATACCCATCTCTTCCCTTCCAGCCTCGGCAGGTAGTCGGAAACCCTCATGCCGCGGAGGGGCCAAGACACCTGCCTTGGCTCTCTCTGGCCGATGGCTCACAGGGAACTAGATGTTTCCACAGGCCCCGTGCCGGGCTACTCTGCACAGAAGCCAAGAAAGCCTCGGTGTAGCAGAGCCCCGAGGAGCAGAAAGCTGCCCAGGAAGACTGACAGTGCCCCACTCCGCAGTGCACTCCTGCTCAGAGCTGAAGCCAGGCAGTGCCTCTCATGGGCAGGGCGCACTGGAGGTCAGGGAAGGTGCTCACGGGAGGGTTTGGACATCAGCAGCTTCCGAGTTTAGGGAAGAAGCAAAGGAAGGGTAAGGGGGACAGAGAACAGCTACAGTCCCACCCACTGAGAGCACTGAGACTCACCCCAGCCCTCACAATCAGCTGCCTCTCCCTCATCCTCAGACAGCTTTGTTCTTATGAACTTTGTCCTTTTGCCACATTTGCTACAAGGAAAGGGGCTGAACCGGGGAGGACAAGAGCAAGAACAGACATAAAGACCCTTTCCCGGGTTTGGCGCCCACAGGCAGGCGAGGCCTGAGTTTCCTGACAAGCAAACGAGGGAAGCTCTTCTGATTTCTACAGTTCTGCAGCTCTCCTAACTCTACCAGCACAAACCCTCCTGTAGTAACACTGAGCTCTGCTCCCATGACCAAGCTGTTAAGTGAATCAGTTGCTAAATGTGGGGGAGCATGCAGTGGGTGCGTTACACCATTTGGAACAAAGAAACGGTCCCAGCAAATTCCAGCTTGGCAACTCTGCTTTTATTCACATCTCTCGTACATGCAGGACTGTGACGTGAACAGAACACAGAACTCCAGTGCTGTACTGCGCGGCACGATCAGCAAAAATCACAGCACTGTATGTGCAACAAGGGCACTGTGCAAAACAAAACATGGAGGCTCTGTCCACAAGATGCGTAGAACCGCACAAATGAAGATGGCTGTAAGTCCGAACTGCACGGCTCAGTTCTGAGTCCCAACAGTCGTTAGCCAGGTAGGTCATTAAACATGGGCTATCCATGGCATCAGACTGTAATTAAGATTAGACACGTCACTTACTGTTCCTCTCTGTAAATATTTACGGGTATAGCTGTGTTTTCCGAAATGTTTCATTAGTGATACTTAGTCTCATCAGCCTGGTTCCATAATAATCTATGATGTAACTACTTCCATCCGAAGGTCCGACAATCTAGAAGAGAGAAATTGCAGTTACTCATTTTTTAAAAAAAAACCTTGTACTATTGAGTCTACTCTTCTCAGTTTTTAATATTATTTCAGTGGCCACAGAACTCAACCCTAAATTAAGTGCAAAAAAATAAATAGAAAGCCACTGAGTGGCACTGTGGGCAAAAGGACCTGTGAGGACTGTAGCCACATGCTCCCAACATGGGCCAAGCTCCTGCCCAGGGTCTCAGTGTCCCCTGCTATACAGGAGACTGTGCATAGGACACAGAGGCATCTGGGGGCAAGGCCAGCTCCCGAGAGGCCACAGTGTGACCAGCCATCCCTTGATGGATGGAAAGGACCAGAGGCAAGCAGCACACACTCGATGCAAGCATTGTCCACTAATCCCAGGGGTGACAGTCCCAAGAGTGACCCCTCAATGCCTCCTTCAAGGCACCAATCCTCCAACACAGCCGTATGGGAGGTAAGATTTACCCAGTGCACGTGGCCCAGAGTTTTCAGTAGCTAGTGATGTCTAACTACTCGGTTCCAACACTCTATAAATGGATCTGCCCAAGCCAGGTGTGCTAGCGCATGCCTGGAGCCCCAGCTACTCAGGCTGGGGCAGGAAGGTCTCAAAGCCCAAGCCAGCCTGGGTAGCTCTGCAAGATCCTGCCTCAAAATAAAAAATAAAAAGGGCTGGGGTACTGGGAGTAGAGAGCCCTTGGTTTCAACCCCCAGTACCCAAGACAAAGACGAGCAAAGAGAAAGCACCCAATGTCCTGGTGCGGAGCTATGTACAGTGTCAGGCAGCCCCCTCCTGCTCAGGGTGCCTGGGCATCCGGTGACAGTGCTGTGACCTCCCTTCAGAGCTGCCCCACCCTCATAGTACTGCAGTCCCACAGAGGAAAGAGCTGCAAACACCACGCCCTGCCACGCCCGGCCCAGAACAATCTGTCTCTCCTTCCTTCGACTGCCAATGCCGCCAACGCCGTGCTGCTCAACCATGCCACTGACATGACAATAGTCCAGAAGTCACAGCAAGTTTTAATAATTAAACCAACGAGTAAGGTGACTAACAGATTTTCAAGCACAAAGATAAATTATATTAGAATAAAATTCAGGAGGAGAAAGGGAGTAGAAATCAAAATTCAAGGAGTAAAGGAAGCAATGTCAGACTTACGAATGGTTTGTGAAGAACTCATTCATGTCTTTTTAAAGTGGATGGTATTTAAAACCCTGTGGTATTTAGTCTGTTGGATACATGTAAAAATTGATGTAACAGTTTTATCTAAATATGCCAATATTTGAAATTACATCCTGTGCAACTATTGAAGCTCATGACAGGAAACATAAATGTCAGTGGGTACAGACTAAAAACTTCCTCCCAGGGTTATACAACTGTGCTTGAAGAAAACTGCTCCGAAGCACATTCACTTGAAATATGATCCAACAGAGCGGGCTGCGGCAGTATGCACCTGTCATCCGGCTATTCAGGAGGCTGAGGCAGGAGGACTACTTGAACCCAGGAGTTTGAGGCCAGGCTAGACAACATGGCAAGATGTCTCAAAACAAAAAAATCCCAAAGCAACACTGCACAAATACGTAACACTTCCAACACTCTAGGTGCTGTGCTGGGGATTTGACATGAAACACAGATCTCTCTGCAGGGTGCTTACTGATGAGAACAATCCCAGCCACGCTTGCAGACAGGTCCTCAGGCACAGCCCTGCCCAGAGAGGACTCACCAAATTTTCAGGGCTGAGGGGATGGCCTGGAGGAAAGCGCTGCCACTATTGAGCGATCAGCGCAAGCTGCGTGCTCCCGGGTCCTGCTGGTCTCATGCAGACTGTACAAAAGAACCAGCTGACCTCCTTGGACCTTTTCAGTTCGTCTTTAGCTGCGAACATCCCATGACTTTAGCTGCGAACATCCCAGCTGAGGCTGCCACTTAGGCCTCGGAGGCTTGGGCCTCTACAGAGTGTCATCAGCAGCACACTCTGTGAACTAGCATAGATGAAGAAATCACTCCCCCGTGAATTGTTAAGAAAAACACTAGCCATGAAGGTTTCAACTATTTAAATACCTATTCCTTCACCAAAATTTTAAAAACCACATGCTTCCTCAATGTGCCAGTGGTAAAGACTCTCATTACTAGGGTGGTATTGTATTGTTAATTACACAACTAAAAAAGTTCACAAATATTCACACTGGGAAATGTTTACTTTATAAATCTGCCCATGCCCATGTGTACACTGACAACAGAGTATGAAAACCAAGACTGTGAGTTTATTTCTCTGCTAAGTGATACCCTGGGCTGGGGTGTAGGTCTGGAGCAGAGCTGTTAGCAGGGGCAAGACCCTGTTCATCTCCAGCACGAAAACCAGAAGCAAAAACCCAGCCAAGCAACCAAACAAAAGGCTATGAAGCCAAATTGTAAAGTATGAAGCCAGCCAGGTTTCTGAAACTCATGGAAGAATGAAGACCACTTGTAGCTTCTCCAGTAACCTCCTCTGCATAGCACCAGCACAGGCTTTCAGGCAGAAGCCTCAGACCGAAAGGCCACCGCATGCGCTTCCATCTGGGTCAGTCGCCAAGGGTTGTGCTGACAATGCTGCTGGGTTCTGTAGACTTCAACAGCAGGAATGTACAGTTCCAGAGCCAAGCTCTGAAGCAGCACAACTTCCCAACGCAGGCTCTGCAGAAGGGCTAGCCAAGGTCTCTCCCAGTACCTCATGACAACTGGCATTCACTGGCACCCAGTTCAGGGCCGACTGTCACCCACAACTCAGGAGACTGAGGGGCCACCCAAGCTACCCCCGTGAACTCTACATCTCCACGTATTGAGGTCAGTCATGACAAAGACCTCTTTATTCCTGTTGAAGTAACATTGCCAGGTACCACAGCCTGGATGTGGACATCTCTAGCCTCCTATACCCAGAGGGCTGGGGGTAGATTGGAAAATTTTATCTGTAGCACTAAAGTTTAACAAAACTCAAACCATTTACATAAAGGCTTTTCTACAGGTGCAAAAAAAATAAATGCAAACATTTTCAATATACAGAACAGCCACAGTGTTAAGGTATAGTCACTGATCTTCCTGCTTCCTGCTCTTCATCCTGATGCCCTATCTAATTCTCAGCAACCTCTGCCTGCCCGAGCCATTCCTGGCACCTACTCAGGGAGAGCACTGGACTTGGACAGCCACTTATTTTTTAGAATGTAATGTTCTCTGAATAAACACCTACTTTCAATTTATCTGAACAGTACTGTATGGTCGCGTTCAGTTCACTATTAGCAGGGCTCAGACACCTCCCAGCAGCACGCACCCACGAGGCAAGTGCCGGACAGCAGGCTGGCTCCTCCAGCTCTGCAGCCTCTGTGTGGTGTGTGCTGTCCCCACGGACGGGGGCTTCTGTGCGAACGCGCTAGTGCTCAGTAACTGCCCGCTGACCTGTACTGTGAACTGCTGGCCAGTGAACCACACTTGCTTACTGCTGGGCTTCTGGTATTTTTCTTACAGAAATTACTTAAGACATTGAGTCTTGTTGCTGTTATCTTTTTACCTTATCTGTTAACTATTAACTTAGTCTAATCCTTTATTTTATTTTTAAATTTTATTTGTCTTTTTGAGACAGTCTTGCTATGCAGTTCAGGCTGGCCTTGAGCTCACTCTGTAGCCCAGGCTGGTCTCGAACTCACAATGATCCTCCTGCCTCAGCCTCTCGAGTGGTGGGATTTCCAGCATACGCCACCACACCCAGTTACTCCTCAATTTTAATGTTGTAAAACTGACTGGTTTTTTCCCCATGTATGACTCACACTCCAAGGACCCTGTTTGAGACTGAATCCCTCCAAGATCCTGAAGAATCTCTTCACCTAGCTTCATCTAGATGCTCACCTTCAGGCTAGGAGTGCAGCTAGAGGCAGTGCTGGCCCAGCACGTGCAAGACCCTGGGTTTCATCCTCAGTACTGTCAAAAACAAAAAGCAACCTTTTCCTAGGTATATACCAAAATAACTGAATGAGGACTTAAATACATGTGTACTCAAATGATCATAGCAGCATTATTCACAAGAGCCAAAGGTAGAATCAACTCAGATATTTATCAACAAATAAATGAACAAAATGTGCCACATCCATGTAATGGAATGCTATTCAGCCATAAAAAGGAATGGCATTCTGGTACATGCTAGTGTCCACAAACTTTGAAAATACACAAGGCAAACTAGACCACAAAGGACGAATGCTAATCTCACCTACATGAAGTATCTACAACAGGCCAACAGTTACAGCAAAAAATAGAGATAACCAGGGACGGGGGGTGGGGGGCCTGCTCGCTATTTATTCTTTCTTTCGGGTATGATGAAGTTTGGGAACAGATGATGGTGAAGGCTGCTCAACACCTCTGAATATACTGAATGCCACTATAATGTTCACTGATTAAAGGGTGAAATGGTGAACTTTACGCTATAGTTTACCATATACTCAGAAAGCTTTCCTTACTCGAACTTTAATGGTACAGTCTTAATAACTGCAATTTATGAACTTTCAATTGTTGCATAAGATATATTTTTGCTTATACATATTCAGGTAGCTGTGGGAGGCAGGTGCTAGGTTAGACCCAGGGTCTCTGTACTGAACTACACCAACTTTTTTAGCTTTTGAGACAGGGTCTTAGTAAATCGCTACATTGTGCAGGCTGGGTCTGAACTTTCTATATTCCTGTCTCAGCCCCCCAGAGTGCTGGGGTTACAGAGGTGCACCAGCACACCCAATTTAAGTAACATTTTGTTGTTTTTTTTTTATGTATTTTTCCTGTACCAGCAATTGAACTCAGGACCTTGCACTTGCCAGGCAGTTGCTTGTGCCACTGAGTTATATCCCTGGCCCTATTTGTTCTTTTGAAATAAGATCTTGCTATATAGTTCAGGCTGGCCTCACTACAAACACAGGCTGGCCTCAAACATGGGGCAACCCCCCTGCCTTAGCCCCCCAAGTACTACAATTGTTAAATTAACCACAGAGAAGACAGCTGTGGACACAAAAGTGTAACTTAAGCAGAAATGTACTTGCTTGGGGAACAAGCAAGGCAGGCATATACCATCACACCCAGCCATAGATATTATTTCAATAAAAATAAATGAAATTGTAAAATGTAGCTGTAAGTACTTTATCACCTAAACTTTAGCAACAGATATGATCCCTCATTTAATGGTTGTGTTTAGTAACTCAAATATTTTATAAACTTTAAAAACTGAATGCATCACAAAATGAAAGTCAAGTATCATGGCAGATGCCCGTCATCTCAGCACTTGGGAGCCTGAAGCAGGAGGATCGCTATAAATTCGAGGTCAGCTGAGCTACACAGTGAGTTCAAGGCCAGCCTGGACTGCACAGGGAGGTCCTGTCTCAGAAAGGAAAAAAGGAAAAATGACAACACTTTATACAATTCTATTAACACCCCTTTTCCTTTGTAAAACAGCTGAGTTTCTCCGAGGGAAGTCGGTAAATACTAGCGCAGACAAGATAAAATCTTGCCCATAGGACTTCTTCATCTGGTGACAATGTAAAATGATTCAGCTCGCTGCAGCCAGTACTAAGGGTACAGCCTGTGCCATCCCCCAAGCAAGTACATTTCTGCTTTCTCAAAAGTTACACTTCTATGTCCACAGCTGGCTTTTCTGCGGTTAATTTACCATCAGGACACCGAGCAACGAGGAGCCGCAACTGGGCCTCAGCACTGCCGTCCCCAGGATGGTGGACCTATGGCTGCGGACCCGGCCCTCCCTGGTGCAGAGAGCAGTGAGGGCCGATGTAAATGGCAGCAGCAATATTCTTCTTAAGAGGTGAGTCAGACTCACCACACCTCCTTAGGAAAACACAGCTCAGGAGCAGTCTCAGACCCAGTTTAAGATGCTCGCTCTTCTAGAAGTCCCCGTGAGTCACCCCTGAGGTGTGTGAACCAGGTGAAATCACTCCTGAAGGGCTCTTCTCAAAGCAGAAGCCACACTGATGAACAGTGACTTCCGTTTCCCAGTTGATTTCCCCAATCCATCACACTAGTCAGGAAGCAGGGAACCATTGGCAATACTTCGTATCTACCAACAGCCCTCTGCTCTCAAGAGTGGACATGCCATACTAGAGTGCTGTGACGCCGTGCCCAGCCCTGCAGGACTGGCAGGTGCAGGGCTCACATGTTTGTTTGTTTGTTTTTGGCATTACCAGGGATTGAACCCAGGACCTTGTGCTTGCCAGGCAAGTGCTTATTCCACTGAGCTACATCCCCAGCCCCAAAGAAACGTTTTTTTTTTTTTTTTTTTTTTGCGGTACTGGGGATCGAACTCAGGACCCTGCGCTTGCTAGGCAAGCGCTTATTCCACTGAGCTGTATCCCCAGCCGCAGGGCTCACATGTGCAGCCCCCTTCCCATCACACCTATGTGACAAGGGCAAGGCTACACCCCCGACAAGCGGACTGGCTCCCCAGAAGGCAGCCTGTGGCTGACCTTGCCCCAAAGGGAAAGCCTAGGTTTTTTAAGGTTTTAGTAAAACTAAAAGAATCACACGTGGTAAAAATCAAGCTCCTTTTTTTTTTCTTAAAGTCTGCAGTTCCAAAGGAAATTGTTATTTCAGGTAAGTGAAATCTATTATCACACTAGTCATGGGGCAGTCCAGACAAGTCCTTCGGGGAAACCTCAACTTACACCTCAGCTGGCAGCAACGCCGCTCCAGTGTCAGCATAAAACCGACCACACATCTTGCATGGCATCACCTCTAGTTTTATGTACCCCTCTCAAGCAATTCCGTGAAGCAATTTGATCTAAGGTCTTGCTGCGGTCTGAGTTCCCCCCAAAATCCCCCTGTGAAAATTTACTCCCCAGTGCACCGGAATCAAGCAGTGGGAGGTGGTGAGGTCATGGGGGTGACCTTGTACCCAGAAGAGGCCAGGGAGCTTTCTCCTCTCCTGTCACTGAAGACACAGGACACCAACCTGGGACCTTACCACCACCACAGCCCCTGCTACACACTGCGTCGCGGTCTGGGGTGCTCGGGCGCCGCCGCCATGGCAGCCCACACAGCTCCTCAGCCACGAGCTGTCTTCTGGTGTCTCCTCCATGCCACCCACCTTGTGCCAGCAACAGCCCCACTTCCCAGGAGACTGTGCCCACCCCCTGCAGCAGGAGCTGAGCAGGGCACAGTGCTCACCACACTGCCAGGGCACCAGCAAGTTCGGAAGACTTTCTCACAAAATTCATGCACAAGCAATCAAACTAGATGTGGAAAAGCTAAAGAATTTAACAACAGAAAAACCAAAGCAACGGACAAGCCAGTACTTAGGTGAGAGACATTTAAATGCCTCAGGTATATTTTACAAATTTGGTAAGCTTACAAAATTCATAAACATCCTGGAGATTCTGTTGCTTTTGCCAATTAGTGCTGCTTACACAGTTTAGTCCGTTAAAGAAATCCACATGGCACTATCAAGAGGAATGAAGAGAATAATAATTTATCCCAAGATACACATAATTTATTAAATTTCAACAAAAGCCAGACACAGTTCTTGAAATTACTTTCTGCATTCTAACACGCACAACTGTTTCTCTCTGCTCACTCATCTTTCTGGTTGTGGCTGTGTTATTTCTAATAACAGAAAACATTGTTATTTTTGTTTGGCAGAGTACACATTAGTGGGGCTGGAGGTACAGCTCAGTGGGCTAAGTGCTTGCCGCTGAGCACTAGGGCCCTGAGTTCGATCCCCGGTCCCGGAAAAAAAAAAAAAAAAAAAGAGTACACATTAGTGATTTTGGTATAATTTAAAATGTCCAGATTGTGCGTGTAAAAAAAGAAGTTTAAATGTAATCAAAATATTTTATCCCAATAGAAATCTTTCCTGGGCTGGGGCCGGGACGCACAGCTGTGTGCGCAAGGCCTCAGTGTCAATTTCCTGTTACATCTCCCAACCCATCCCACACAGATCACAGCTACACAGCTCACATGCTGCTCAGAGGGCGCCTAGGCAATGTCCCCATGAGCACCGGGGCACACATTACACACCTGGATGGCACGGGACAGCCACTTGCATTGTCTCTTGAGGGGGTCAAGAGACAGCACGTTCAAGCTGTATGAGGCTGCTGCTCAAAGAACACAACTGTTTCTTAGTAGGTTTCTGCAAAAGCAGAAGTACTCTCTCAATACTGGTACCAAGTATACCATAGTAAATATATAAACCAGTAAGGTCTTATCAGATATGAGTACTGTCTACAGTTTTTACACTATTTTTACACAACTGGCAGTGTAAGAGGTCTATACTAGCATCACTACAAATGCCATAAAGTACTGCACTAGGACTTCATGACAGCGCCGATGCCACTAGCCAACAGGGTTTCTCAACTCCATCATCATCTTAGGGGACCACCATCGTATACAGGACCCACTTCAGTCGCCTAAAACATTATGCAGTGCATGATGTATATAAAAATACACAGGCACAAAAGAATGAGTGTCGTAAATCTTCAGAACTGGCTTACAAATACTATTACATAACCACTATTACACAACCAGGGATACAGCTCAGTGGCACAAGCACCTGCCTGACAAGCACAAGGTCCTGAATTCAATTCCCAATACAAAAATATTTATTTAATTTAAAAGTATTATTATACAGCAAGGTGTGGTGGTACACACCTGTAACCCCAGCTACTTGGGAGGCTGAGCAGGAGGTTCACAAGTACGAGAGCAGCCTAAGCAGCCTCACCATACCCTGTCCCAAAGCACTAAAACACAAAGGCTGAAGATGAAGCCCTACAGCAGAACCCCGGCCTCACAGGAGAGGCCCTGGGCTCCACCCCCAGCACTGTCAAAAATACACTCACGGACTTCCGGGAAGATGGCGACCAGGTAGGCAGCAGAGAGAGAACCTCCCAGAGGATTACCACCCAAACAATGAAATATAGCAATATGAAGACAGAAATAAGGACTTCCGGGAAGAAGACGACCAGCCGAGAGAGC